>MNCI01025908.1:78346-97790 GCA_015680685.1 Gnetum montanum
CCTCCTTGAGAGCGGTCTCCCTGAGAGTGCACTCATGGGGAGCAGTCTTTGTAAGAGTGCCCTCCTTGAGAACGCCCTTCTTGAGAGTGATCTTGCTGAGGACGCCTTCATCGTGAACGTTCTCCCTCGAGTGCCCTCATCGGGAGCAGTCTCCTTGGGAGCGGTCTTCCTAAGTGTGCCCTCCTTGAGAATGCCCTCCTTGAGAGCAATCTCACTGAGGACACCCTCATCGGGAGTGTTCTCCCTGCAGCGCCCTCATTGAGAGCACCCTCATCGGGAGCAGTCTCCTTGGAAGTGGTCTTCCTAAGAGTGCCCTCCTTGAGAGCAATCTCACTGAGGACGCCTTCATCGGGAGCGTTCTCCCTAGAGCGCCCTCATTGAGAGCGGTCTCCCTGGAGAATGCCCTCCTTGAGAGCGGTCTCTCTGATAGCACCCTCATCAAAAGTGTTCTCCTTGGAGCGCCCTCGTTGAGAGTGTTTTGTCGAAGAGTGCCCTCATTGAGAGCGTTCTCCCTGAGAGCATCCTCCGTTAGAGCGGCCTTCCTGAGAGCGTTCTCCATGAGAGCTCCTTGCATTATGCACGTGAGAGTTTTCACCTTGAGAGCACCCTTCCTAAGAGTGCCCTCCCTGAGAACGCCCTCCTTGAGAGTGGTCTCCTTGAGGACGTCCTCATCAATAGCGTTCTCCCTGTTGCACCGTCGTTGAGAGTGGTCTCCCTGGAGAATGCCCTCCTTGAGAGCGGTCTCCCTGAGAGCATGCTCATGGGGAGCGGTATCCTTCAGAGTGGTCTTCGTAAGAGTGCCCTCCTTGAGAACGCCCTTCTTGAGAGCGATCTTGCTAAGGATGCCTTCATCGTGAACGTTCTTCCTCGAGCGCCCTCATTGGGAGCAGTCTCCTTGGGAGTGGTCTTCCTAAGTGTGCCCTCCCTAAGAATGCCCTCCTTGAGAGAAATCTCACTAAGGATGCCCTCATCGGGAGCGTTCTCCCTGGAGCGTCCTCATTGAGAGCGCTCTCCCTGGAGAATGCCCTCCTTGAGAGCCATCTCTCTGACAGCGCCCTCATCAAAAGCGTTCTCCTTGGAGCGCCCTTGTTGAGAGCATTTTGTTGAAGAGTGCCCTCCTTGAGAGCGTTCTCCCTGAGAGCATCCTCCGTTAGAGCGGCCTCCGTGAGAGCGTTCTTCATGAGAGCACCTTGCGTTACGCACGTGAGAGTTTTCACCTTGAGAAGGTTCTTTCCTAGAGCACCCTTCCTAAGAGCACCCTCCCTGAGAACGCCCTCCTTGAGAGCGGTCTCCCTGAGGACGTCCTCATCGGTAGCGTTCTCCCTGTTGCACCCTCATTGAGAGCGGTCTCCCTAGAGAACGCCCTCCTTGAGAGAGGTCTCCCTGAGAGCGCGCTCATGGGGAGCGGTCTCCTTGAGAGCGGTCTTCGTAAGAGTGCCCTCCTTGAGAACGCCCTTCTTGAGAGCGATCTTGCTAAGGACGCCTTCATCGTGAATGTTCTCGCTCGAGCGCCCTCATCGGGAGAAGTCTCCTTGGGAGCAATCTTCCTAAGTGTGCCCTCGCTGAGAACGCCCTCCTTGAGAGCAATCTCACTGAGGATTCCCTCTAAGTCGAGCATTCTCCCTGGAGAGCCCTCATTGAGAGTGCCCTCATCAGGAGCAGTCTCCTTGGGAGCGGTCTTCGTAAGAGTGCCCTCCATGGGAATGCCCTCATTGAGAGCAATCTAACTGCGGACGCCCTCACTGAGATCGGTGTCGCTGCGGATGCCCTCTTTGAGAGCGTTCTCCCTTAGAGCGACCTCCCTGAGAGCACCTTGCATTGCGCACGTAAGAGTGTTCTCCTCGAGAGCGTCCTTGTTGAGAGCGTTCTCTTGTAGAGCCCCCTTCTTGAGATCGGTCGTGCTAGGGGTGCCCTCCTGTAGAGCGTTCTCCTTGAGAGCACCCTCCGTTAGAGCGGCCTTTCAAAGAGCTTTCGTCTTGAGAGGGCCCTCGATGGGAGCGTTCTCCCTATAACACCCTGGTTGAGAGCACTGTGTCGAAGAGTGCCCTCCCTGAGAGCTACCTCCATCAGAGCGGCCTTCACAAGAGCGTTCTTGTTGAGAGTGCCTTGCACCCTCGTGTGAATGTTCTCCTCGAGAGCGTCATCACTGAGAGTGTTCTTTGGAGGAGCACCCTCCCTGAGAACACCCTCCATGAGAGCGCCCTCTGTTAGAGTGGCCTTTCGGAGAGCGTTCTCTTTGAGAACGCCCTCCCAGAGAGCGCCTTGCGCCACGCACGTGAGAGCACTCTCCTTGAGCTGGTCCTTCGTGATCAAATTTATAAGGCTGCAGGACGGTATGGCTGAAACTGGCCCAATCAACATATATAGGGGGAGGTAGAGTTGACGAGTGGTCGGAGTGATAGAGCGATACGTGGGTTTCTCCCCTCAAGGATGCCTTGCCCTGTCCATGATATCGCGGCCTTGTTGTTCATGTCCGTGACCCACGAGCCTTGTTTGCGAAGAAGGATAGCCTCGGAGAAGGCAGTGTCCTCATTTACGATTTGAGATAAAAGGCTTGCAGCGTTGTAGGCATGTTCCATGGGGTTGGTTGCCCTGGAGCATTCTTCTTTGAGTGCCCTCATTGAGAGCTCCCTCTGGGCGAGTGGTCTCCCTCAAAAGGGACCTCCCTGAGCGCACTTTGTGTTATGCACGCGAGAGTGTTTTCCTGGAGAGCACCCTTGTTGAGATTGTTCGCTTGGAGAGCTACCTCCATTACAATAGCATCATTGAGATCGGTTTTCCTAGGGACTCCCTCGTTGAGAGAGTCCCTCTTTAAGAGAGTTCTACGTGAGATCGCCCTCCTCGAGAGCGTTCTCCCCGAGAGCGCCCTCCTCAAGAGCGTTTTGTTGGAGAGCATCCTCCGTTAGAGCAGCCTCCATGAGAGCGTTCTCCATGAGAGCACCTTGCGTTATGCACATGAGAGTTTTCACCTTGAGAGCGTTCTTTCGTAGAGAGCCCTCCCTGAGAATGCCCTCCTTGAGAGCGGTCTCCCTGAGGACATCCCCATCGGTAGCATTCTTCCTGTTGCGCCCTCGTTGAGAGTGCCCTCGTTGAGAACGCACTCATGGGGAGCGGTCTCCTTGAGAGCGGTCTTCGTAAGAGTGCCCTCCTTGAGAATTCCCTTCTTGAGAGTGATGTTGCTGAGGATGCCTTCATCGTGAACATTCTCCCTCGAGCACCCTTATCGGGAGCAGTCTCCTTGGGAGTGGTCTTCCTAAGTGTGCCCTCCTTGAGAACGCCCTCCTTGAGAGTAATCTCATTGAGGACGCCCTCATCAAGAGCGTTCTCCCTGGAGCGCCCTCATTGAGAGCACCCTCATCAGGAGCAGTCTCCTTGGGAGCGGTCTTCCTAAGAGTGCCCTCCCTGAGAACGCCCTCCTTGAGAGCAATCTTACTGAGGATGCCTTCATCGGGAGTGTTCTCCCTAGAGCACCCTCGTTGAGAGTGGTCTCCCTGAAGAATTCCCTCCTTGAGAGCGGTCTCTCTGACAGCGCCCTCATCAAAAGCGTTCTCCTTGGAGCACCCTCGTTAAGAGCGTTTTGTCGAAGAGTGCCCTCCCTGAGAACTTCCTCCTTGAGAGCGGTCTCCTAGAGGACGTCCTCATCGGTAGCGTTCTCCCTGTTATGCCGTCGTTCAGAGTGGTCTCCCTGGAGAACGCCCTCCTTGAGAGCGGTCTCTCTGAGAGCGCGCTCATGGGGAATGGTCTGCTTCAGAGTGGTCTTTGTAAGAGTGCCCTCCTTGAGAACGCCCTTCTTGAGAGCGATCTTGCTGAGGACGCCTTCATCGTGAACGTTCTCCCTCGAGTGCCCCCATCAGGAGCAGTCTCCTTGGGAGCGGTCTTCCTAAGTGTGCCCTCCCTGAGAACGCCCTCCTTGAGAGCAATCTCACTGAGGACACCTTCATCGGGAGCGTTCTCCCTAGAGCGCCCTCATTGAGAGCGGTCTACCTGGAGAATGCCCTCCTTGAGAGCGGTCTCTCTAACAGCACCCTCATCAAAAGTGTTCTCCTTGGAGCACCCTCATTGAGAGCGTTTTATCGAAGAGTGCCCTCCTTGAGAGCGTTCTCCTTGAGAGCATCCTCCGTTAGAGCGGCCTCCGTGAGAGCGTTCTCCATGAGAGCACCTTGCATTACGCATGTGAGAGTTTTCACCTTGAGAGTGCCCTTCATAAGAGCGCCCTCCCTAAGAACGCCATCCTTGAGAGTGGTCTCCCTGAGGACGTCCTCATCGGTAGCGTTCTCCCTATTGCGCCCTCATTGAGAGCGGTCTCCCTGGAGAACGCCCTCCTTGAGAGCGGTCTCTCTGAGAGCACGCTCATGGGGAGTGGTCTCCTTGAGAGCGGTCTTCGTAAGAGTTCCCTCCTTGAGAATGCCCTTCTTGAGAGCGATCTTGCTAAGGACACCTTCATCGTGAACGTTCTCCCTCGAGTGCACTCATCGGGAGCAGTCTCCTTGGGAGCGGTCTTCCTAGGTGTGCCCTCCCTGAGAACGTCCTCCTTGAGAGCAATCTCATTAAGGACGCCCTCATCGGGAGCATTCTCCCTGGAGCACCCTCATTGAGAGCGCCCTCATCGGGAGCAGTCTCCTTTGGAGCAGTCTTCCTAAGAGTGCCCTCCCTGAGAATGCTCTCCTTGACAGCAATCTCACTGAGGACGCCTTCATCGGGAGCGTTCTCCCTGGAGCGCCCTCATTGAGAGCAGTCTCCCTGAAGAATTCCCTCCTTGAGAGCAGTCTCTCTAACAGTGCCCTCATCAAAAGTGTTCTCCTTGGAGCGCCCTCGTTGAGAGCGTTTTTTCGAAGAGTGCCCTCCTTGAGAGCGTTCTCCCTGAGAGCATCCTCCATTAGAGCGGCCTTCATGAGAGCGTTCTCCATGAGAGCACCTTGCATTACGCACGTGAGAGTTTTCACCTTGAGAGTGCCCTTCCTAAGAGCGTCCTCCCTGAGAATGCCCTCCTTGAGAGTGGTCTCCCTGAGGACGTCCTCATTGGTAGTATTCTCCTTGTTGCACCCTCGTTGAGAGCGGTCTCCTTGGATAACGCCCTCCTTGAGAGCGGTCTCCCTGAGAGCATGCTCATGGGGAGCGATCTCCTTGAGAGCGGTCTTTGTAAGAGTGCCCTCCTTGAGAATGCCCTTCTTGAGAGTGATCTTGCTGAGGACACCTTCATCATGAACGTTCTCCCTCGAGCGCCCTCATCGGGAGCAGTCTCCTTTGGAGCGGTCTTCCTAGGTGTACCCTCCCTAAGAATGCCCTCCTTGAGAGCAATCTCACTGAGGACGCCCTCATCGGGAGCGTTCTTCATGGAGCGCCCTCATTGAGAGTGCTCTCCCTGGATAATGCCCTCCTTTAGAGCAGCCTTTCTGACAGCGCCCTCATCAAAAGCGTTCTCCTTGGAGCGCCCTCGTTGAGAGCGTTTTGTCGAAGAGTGCCCTCCTTGAGAGTGTTCTCCCTGAGAGCATCCTCCGTTAGAGCGGCCTCCGTGAGAGCGTTCTCCATGAGAGCACCTTGCGTTACGCACGTGAGAGTTTTTACCTTGAGAGGGTTCTTTCATAGAGCGCCCTTCCTAAGAGCACCCTTCCTAAGAGTGCCCTCCCTGAGAACGCCCTCCTTGAAAGCGGTCTCCCTGAGGACGTCCTCATCGGTAGCGTTCTCCCTGTTGCGCCATCATTGAGAGCGGTCTCCCTGGAGAACACCCTCCTTGAGAGTGGTCTCCCTGAGAGCACGCTCATGGGGAGCGGTCTCCTTGAGAGCGGTCTTCATAAGAGTGCCCTCCTTGAGAATGCCCTTCTTGAGAGCGATCTTGCTGAGGACGCCTTGATCGAGAACGTTCTCCCTCGAGCACCCTCATCGGGAGCAGTCTCCTTGGGAGCGGTCTTCCTAAGTGTGCCCTCCCTGAGAACGCCCTTCTTAAGAGCAATCTCACTGAGGACGCCCTCATCGGGAGCGTTCTCCCTAGAGCGCCCTCATTGAGAGTGCCCTCATCGGGAGTAGTCTCCTTGGGAGTGGTCTTCCCAAGAGTGCCCTCCCTGAGAACGCCCTCCTTGAGAGCAATCTCACTGAGGACGCCTTCATCGGGAGCGTTCTCCCTGGAGTGCCCTCATTGAGAGCGGTCTCGCTGGAGAATGCCCTCCTTGAGAGTGGTCTCTCTAACAGTGCTCTCATCAAAAGCGTTCTCCTTGGAGTGCCCTCGTTTAGAGCATTTTGTCGAAGAGTGCCCTCCTGGAGAGTGTTCTCCCTGAGAGCATCCTCCGTTAGAGCGGCCTCCGTGAGAGCGTTCTCCATGAGAGCACCTTCCGTTACGCATGTGAGAGTTTTCACCTTGAGAGCGTTCTTTCGTAGAGCACCCTTCCTAAGAGCGTCTTCCCTGAGAACGCCCTCCTTGAGAGTGGTCTCCCTGAGGACGTCCTCATCGGTAGCGTTCTCCTTCGAGCGCCCTCGTTGAGAGCGGTCTCCCTGAGAGCAATCTTCGTAAGAGTGCCCTCCCTGAGAGCTGTCTCCGTTAGGATGCCTTCATTGGGAGTGTTCTCCTTAGAGTGCCTTCATTGAGAGCGCCCCCATCGGGAGCAGTCTCCTTGGGAGCGGTCTTCCTAAGAGTGCCCTCCCTGAGAACGCCCTCGTTGAGAGCAATCTAACTGCGGACACCCTCACTGTGATTGGTGTCGCTAGGGATGCCCTCTTTGAGAGCGTTCTCCCTCAGAGCGACCTCCCTGAGAGCACCTTGCGTTGCGCATGTGAGAGTGTTCTCCTCGAGAGCGCCCTTGTTGAGAGCGTTCTCTTGTAGAGCCCCCTTCTTGAGATTGGTCTTGCTAGGGATGCCCTCCCATAGAGCGTTCTCCTTAAGAGCACCCTCCGTTAGAACGGCCTTTCAAAGAGCTTTCTCCTTGAGAGGGCCCTCAGTGGGAGCGTTCTCCCTGTAACACCCTAGTTGAGAGCACTGTGTCGAAGAGTGCCCTCCCTGAGAGCATTCTCTCTGAGAGCTACCTCCATCAGAGCAGCCTTCACGAGAGCTTTCTCCTTGAAAGCGTCTTGCACCCTCGTGTGAATGTTCTCCTCGAGAGCGTCATCATTGAGAGTGTTCTTTGGAGAAGCACCCTCCCTGAGAACGCCCTCCGTGAGAGCACCCTCTATTAGAGTGGCCTTTTGGAGAGCATTCTCTTTGAGAACACCCTCCCAGAGAGCACCTTGCACCATGCACGTGAGATCGCTCTCCTTGAGCTAGTCCTTCGTGATCAAATTTATAAGGGTGCAGGATGGTATGGCTGAAACTGGCCCAATCAACATATATAGGGGGAGGTAGAGTTGACGAGCAGTCGGAGTGATAGAGCGATACATGGGTTTCTCCCCTCAGGGATGCCTTGCCCTGCCCATGATATCGCGGCCTCGTTGTTCATGTCCGTGACCCGCGAGCCTTGTTTGCGAAGAAGGATAGCCTCGGAGAAGGCGGTGTCCTCGTTTATGATTTGAGATAAAAGACTTGCAGCGTTGTGGGCATGTTCCATGGGGTTGGTTGCCCTGGAGCGTTCTTCTTGGAGCACCCTCNAGACCTCTCTCAGAGTGTTCTCCTCTAGGGCACCTTGCGTTGCGCACGTGAGAGTGTTCTCCTTGAGAGCGCCTTTGTTGAGAGCGTTGTCTTGGAGAGTGGCCTCGATTAGAATGCCTTCCTTGAGAGCAGGCTCCGTGAGATCGCCCTCGATGAGAGCGTTGTTTTTAGGAGTGCCCTTCATTGGAGGGGCCTTCGGAATAGCGTTCTCTTTGAGAGCGCCCTCGTTGAGATCGTTCTGTCGAAGAGTGCCTTCGTTTAGAGCGTGCCCTTCACAAGAGTGTTTTCCCTAAGAGCGGCCTCTGTGAGAACGTTCTTCCTGAGGACGCGTTCTTTGATTATCTTGTGCTACGCCAGTGAGAGCGTTCTTCTTGAGAGCGCCCTCGTTGAGAGCTCTTTCTCAGAAGGTGCCCTCTTAGGGAATGGTCTTCGTTAGTGCAAGCACCCTCAGAGCGTTCGACCTGAGATCACCTTGTGTTACGCACATGATAGTGTTCTCACTGAGAGCGCTGTTGTTGGGAGTGTTCTCTTGGAGAGCGTCCTCCATTACAATGCCCTCGTTGAGATCGGTCTGGCTGAGGATGCCCTCCTTGAGAGTGTTCTTCTTCAGAGCACCCTCTGTTAGAGCGACCATCTGACAAGTGTTCTCTTTGAGGGTGCCCTTTCCCGGATTGTTTTTCATAGAGTGCCCTCGTCGAGATCGTTCTGTCGAAGGATGCCATCATTTAGATCACCTTTGCTGAGATCGTTCTTCCTAAGAGCGGTCTCTATGGAAGCGTTCTCCTTGAGAGCTTCCTCCATGATGGCATTTTCCATGGGATCACCTTGCGTTATGCACGTGAGAGTGTTCACCTTGAGAGTGGCGTTGTTGAGAGCGGCCTTTGCAAGAGCGTTCTCCTTGAGAGCGGATTCGAGGAAAGCGTTGTCCATGAGAGCACCTTGCGTTATGCACGTGAGAGTGTTCACCACAAGAGTGCCCTTGTTGAGCATGTTCTTTTGAAGAACGCCCTTCATAAGAGTTCCCTTCTTGAGAATGCCCTCCTTGAGATTGGCCTCCCAGAGGATGCCCTGCTCAAGAGCATCTTTCTTAAGAATTTTCTTCATGAGATCAACCTCCCCGGGAGTGCCCTCCTTGAGAGCGTTCTCATGCAGAGCTTTCTGCGTAAGAGTGGCATCTCGAAGACCAATCTCCTTGAGAGTGTCTTTCTCAAGAGCACATTGTGGTACATTATAGTGTTCTCTAAGAGGGTGCTCTCGTAGAGAGCTTCATCTTGGAGGGTGACCTCCAGGAGAGCGGTCTCCCTTAGAGCATTCTCCCTGAGAGCACTTTGCGTTATGCAGGTGAGAGTGTTCTCCTTGAGAGCACCTTTGTTGAGCTACATTTTTATTAGACTGCCATCCTTGAAATCGATCTTATTGGGGACGCCCTCCTTTAGAGCGTTCTACATGAGATCGCCCTCCCTGAGAGTGTTGATTTGGTCTTTCGTGACCAAATTTATAAGGGTGCAGGACGGTATGGCTGAAACTGGCCCAATCAACATATATAGGGGGAAGAAGAGTTGACGAGAGGTTGGAGAGATATAGTGATACGTGGGTTTCTCCCCCTAGGGATGTTTTGCCCTACCCACAATATCGCGGTGTGGTTGTTCATGTGGATGACTTGCAAGGCATGTTGGGAAGAAGGATAACCCCGGAGAAGGCGGTGTCCTCGTTTACGATTTGATTCGGGTGACCGTTTCGTGGTCATTGTTGGTTTTGGGTGGAGGACTCTATAGACTCAGGTGACCGTCTCGAGGTCGTAGCACAACGAAAAGAGCCTTTTGTGGACTCAAGGACACAGGTAGCGCCTTCCCTTGGAGTAGCTTGCGAAGTTTGAGCGCACGCTCGAACACGGTCGTGAGTTGCTTAAGGGTTAGGAGAAGCAGTCGAAGGGATGTTCGAGGCCATGTCTCGAAAATCCCTTGTGTTGGCTGCGGCACGCTGTGTCTCTGTGTTTCACGAAGGAGTTTTCCGTTGCTCGGTCGCGTGACGGGGAATTCGGTTAACCCTGAAACTCGTTTCTATAGAGTTGCGTGATCGGAGCCTGCACTGATGGCTTTACGGGATTGAACGATCCGGTGCGGAAACGTTGTTCAACGATTTCGTGCGAACGGTAGCGTTGATTGGGTGCGGTGGAGGAGGCAGAGCGTTTGGACGCCCCCACGGGGTAGCGTCGAGCGCATGTCGTCTCTGCCTGTTCACCGATTCGATTGCCTAGTAGCGCATGGGTGGTAATGACGAGTTCACATGGACGGGTCGAGAGTGGATGAGGGACATGTTCTCTCTTGTTCTGCATGCAGTTGAGGGTGCCTCGTTGTTGGTTTCGGGTTGAGGACTCTATAGACTCGGGTGACCGTCTCGAGGTCGTAGCACAACGAAAAGAGCCTTTTGTGGACTCAAGGACACAGGTAGCGCCTTCCCTTGGAGTAGCTCGCGAAGTTTGAGCGCATGCTCGAACACGGTCGTAAGTTGTTTAAGGGTTAGGAGAAGCAGTCGGAGGGATGTTTGAGGCCATGTCTCAAAAGTCCCTTGTCTTGGCTGTGGCACGCTGTGTATCTGTGTTTCACGAAGGAGTTTTCTGTTGCTCGGTCTTCGTGAGAGCGCCCTCCTTGAGCTGCTCAACGTGAGCACGCTCTCTGTGGGAGCACCCTCCACAAGAACACTCTCCTAGAGAGTGCCCTCCTTAAGAGTGCACTCCCAGGGAGAACACTATCTCTTCCTATATATGTTGATTGGGCCAGTTTTAGTGATACCGTCCTGGTCCCTTATAAATTTGGTCATGAAGGTCCATTCGGCCAACGCTTGGTCGAGAGCATCTCCTAAAGAACGTTCTTCGTGAGAGCGGCCTTTTGGAGAGCGTTCTCCTTGAGAGTGCCTTGGGCTATGCACGTGAGATTGTTCTTCTAGAGAGCGCCTTCGTTGAGAGCTCCTTTTCGAAGAGTGCCCTCCCCGAGAGCGACCTCCTTGAAAGTCCCTTGCGTTGCGCACCTGAGAGTGTTCTCCTTGAGAGCGTACTTGTTGAGAGCGTTCTCTTGGAGAGCACCCTTCTTGAGATCGGTCTCGCTAGGGGCGCTTTCCCTGAGAGCGTTCTCATTGAGAGCGCCCTCTGTTAGAGTGGCCTTCTGAAGAGCTTTCTCCTTGAGAGGGCCCTCGTTGGGAGCATTCTCCCTGTAGCACCCTGGTTGAGAGCATTCTATTGAAGAGTGCCCTCCCTGGGAGCATTCTCCGTGAGAGCTGCCTTAGTCAGAGCGACCTCCGTGAGAGCGTTCTCCTTGAGAGCGCCTTGCACCTTGGTGTGAATGTTTTCCTCGAGAGGACCCTCCCCAAGAGCGTTCTATTGGAGAGCATCCTCCATTAGAGCGGTTTCCATGAGAGTGTTCTCCATGACAGCACCTTGTGTTACGCACGTGAGAGTTTTCACCTTGAGAGCGTTCTTTCGTAGAGCACCCTTCTTAAGAGTGCCCTTCCTAAGAGTGTCCTCCCTGAGAACGCCCTCCTTGAGAGCAGTCTCCCTGAGGACGTCCTCATCGGTAGCATTCTCCCTGTTGCGCCCTCATTGAGAGCGATCTCCCTGGAGAACACCCTCCTTGAGAGCGGTCTCCCTCAGAGCGCGCTCATGGGGAGCGGTCTCCTTGAGAGCGGTCTTTGTAAGAGTGCCCTCCTTGAGTATGCCCTTCTTGAGAGCGATCTTGCTGAGGATGCCTTCATTGTGAACGTTCTCCCTCGAGCGCCCTCATCGTGAGTAGTCTCCTTGGGAGCGGTCTTCCTAAGTGTGCCCTCCTTGAGAATGCCCTCCTTGAGAGCAATCTCATTGAGGACACCCTCATCGGGAGTGTTCTCCCTAGAGCGCCCTCATTGAGAGCGCCCTCATCGGGAGCAGTCTTCTTGGGAGCGGTCTTCCTAAGAGTGCCCTCTCTGAGAACGCCCTCCTTGAGAGCAATCTCACTGAGGACGCCTTCATCGGGAGCGTTCTCCCTGGAGCGCCCTCGTTGAGAGCGATCTCCCTGGAGAATGCCCTCCTTGAGAGCGGTCTCTCTGACAGTGCCCTCATCAAAAGCGTTCTCCTTGGAGCACCCTCGTTCAAAGTGTTTTGTCGAAGAGTGCCCTCCTTGAGAGCGTTCTCCCTAAGAGTGGCCTCCGTGAGAGCGTTCTCCATGAGAGCACCTTGCGTTACGCATGTGAGAGTTTTCACCTTGAGAGCGTTCTTTCGTAGAGTGCCCTTCCTAAGAGCGTCTTCCCTGAGAACGCCCTCCTTGAGAGTAGTCTCCCTGAGGACGTCCTCATCGGTACTATTCTCTTTGGAGCGCCCTCGTTGAGAGCGGTCTCCTTGAGAGTGGTCTTCATAAGAGTGCCCTCCCTGAGAGCTGTCTCCCATAGGACGCCTTCATCGGGAGTGTTCTCCCTGGAGCGCCTTCATTGAGAGCGCCCCCATCGGGAGCAGTCTCCTTGGGAGCGGTCTTCCTAAGAGTGCCCTCCCTGGGAACGCCCTCATTGAGAGTAATCTAATTGCGGATGCCCTCACTGAGATCGGTGTTGTTGGGGATGCCTTCTTTGAGAGCATTCTCCCTCAGAGCGACCTCCCTGAGAGCACCTTGTGTTGCGCACGTGAGAGTGTTCTCCTCCTTAGAGTGGCCTTTCGGAGAGCATTCTCTTTGAGAATGCCCTTACAGAGAGCGCCTTGCGCCACGCACATGAGAGCGCTCTCCTTAAGCTGGTCCTTCGTGATCAAATTTATAAGGGTGCGGGACGGTATGGCTGAAACTGGCCTAATCAACATATATAGGGGGAGGTAGAGTTGACGAGCGGTCGTAGTGATAGAGCAATACGTGGGTTTCTCCCCTTAGGGATGCCTTGCCCTGCCCATGATATCAAGGCCTCGTTGTTCATGTCCGTGACCCGCGAGCCTTGTTTGCGGAGAAGGATAGCCTTGGAGAAGGCGGTGTCCTCGTTTACGATTTGAGATAAAAGGCTTGCAGCATTGTGGGCATGTTCCGTGGGGTTGGTTGCCCTAGAGCGTTCTTCTTGGAGCGCTCTCGTTGAGAGCTCCCTCTGGGCGAGTGGTCTCCCTCAAAAGGGACCTCCCTAAGCACACTTTGTGTTATGCATGCGAGAGTGTTTTCCTTGAGAGCACCCTTGTTGAGATTGTTCTCTTGGGGAGCTACCTCCATTAGAACAGCGTCATTGAGATCGGTTTTGCTGGGGACACCGTCTTTGAGAGAGTCCCTCTTTAAGAGTGTTCTACATGAGATTGCCCTCCTTGAGAGCATTCTCCCTAAGAGCTCTCTCCCTTAGAGCAACCTCTCTCAGAGCGTTCTCCTCTAGGGCACCTTGCGTTGTGCACGTGAGAGTGTTCTCCCTCAGAGCACCTTTGTTGAGAGCATTGTCTTGGAGAGTGGCCTCGATTAGAATGCCTTCCTTGAGAGCAGGCTCCGTGAGATCGCCCTCGATGAGAGCGCTGTTTTTAGGAGTGCCCTTCATTGGAGGGGCCTTCAGAACAACGTTCTCTTTGAGAGCGCCCTGGTTGAGATCATTCTGTCGAAGAGTGCCTTCGTTTAAAGTGTGCCATTCATGAGTGTTTTCCCTGAGAGCGGCCTTTGTGAGAACGTTCTTCCTAAGGACGCGTTCTCTGATTATCTTGTGCTACGCCCGTGAGAGCATTCTTTTTGAGAGCGCCCTCGTTGAGAGCTCTTTCTCAGAAGGTGCCCTCTTAGAGAATGGTCTTCGTTAGTGCAAGCACCCTCAGAGCGTTCGACCTGAGATCACCTTGTGTTACGCACATGATAGTGTTCTCCCCGAGAGCGCTGTTGTTGGGAGCGTTCTCTTAGAGAGCGTCCTCCATTACAACGTCCTCGTTGAGATCGGTCTGGCTGAGGACGCCCTCCCTGAGAGTGTTCTTCTTCAGAGTACCCTTTGTTAGAGCGACCATCTGACAAGTGTTCTCTTTGAGGGTGCCCTTTCCCTGATCGTTCTTCATAGAGTGCCCTTGTCGAGATCAATCTGTCGAAGGATGCCCTCATTTAGATCGCCTTTGCTGAGATTGTTCTTCCTAAGAGCGGTCTCTGTGAAAGCGTTCTCCTTGAGAGCTTCCTCCATGATGGCGTTGTCCATGGGATCACCTTGTGTTATGCACGTGAGAGTGTTCACCTTGAGAGTGGCGTTGTTGAGAATGCTTGGATCAGAGAGTGCCCTTCCTAAGAGTGCCTTCACTAAGAACGGTGTCGTTGAGGACGCCCTTCTGGAGAGGCATCCTCCTTAAGAACATTCTCGGTGGTAGCGGCCTCTCTAGGAGCACGCTCCATTAGAGCTACTTTTCGGATAGTGTTCTCCTTTAGAGCGCCTTCCCCAAGAGCGCCTAGCGTTAGTTGCGTGAGAGTGTTTTCTTGGAGAGTGCTCTCGTTGAGAGATCGCTCTCGAAGGATGCCCTCATTGAGAGCATCCTCCTTGAGAGCATTGTACGTGAGATCGCCTTCCCTGAGAGCGTTATCCTGGACAGTGCCCTGCCAAAGTGGCCTTCCATTTGAGCGTTCTCCGTGGAGCACCATCATCGAGAACGTTTTGTTGAAGAGCGCCCTCCAGTAGAGCGGCCTTTGCAAGAGCGTTCTCCTTGAGAGCAGATTCGATGAAAGGATTGTCCATGAGAGCACCTTGCGTTATGCACGTGAGAGTGTTCACCTCGAGAGCACCCTCATTGAGCACGTTCTTTTGGAGAACGCCCTTCGTAAGAGTGCCCTTCCTGAGAATGCCCTCCTTGAGATTGGCCTCCCAGAGGATTTCCTACTCAAGAGCGTCTTTCTTAAGAACGTTCTTCATGAGATCAACCCCCCCGAGAGTGCCCTCCTTGAGAGCGTTCTCATGTAGAGCTTTCTGCGTAAGAGTGGCATCTCGAAGACCGATCTCCTTGAGAGCGTCTTTCTCGAGAGTGCATTGCGCTACGTTATAGTCTTCTCTAAGAGGGTGCTCTCGTAGAGAGCTTCGTCTTGGAGGGTGACCTCCTGGAGAGCGGTCTTGTACTGACCGAAATTGTCAGTGCAAGGCTAGAACGTTACGAGCACCGAAAGATCTACGAATAAGCACAGTCGACCCTGCCTCCACTTGAGGGCAAGCTGGAACGGACGAAGGCAGAGTGCCTTGAATGGTCTGCACGCGGATCAAACAAGGACTTCCCCATCGTTTGCCGCTACAACACATTGGGTTATACGTAAACAATGCATGTTAAATGTAAACCGTAAACAAGCACGATAATGTAAATGAGCCTGTAAACGTAAACTGAAAAATGAAGAAAACTACAATAAATCTGAGCAAAATGTAAACTGTTTTATATTGAGAATTGATTACAAAGTGCACCGGTCCAAACACAGTTGTGGCTTTGACACAAGGCAGATGAAAGGCCCTGGCAGCGTAATTGCTCTGGGTCTGCTCTGTTAGAAATTTTTTTTGTCCTCCCG
Source organism: Gnetum montanum (assembly GCA_015680685.1). NCBI lineage: Eukaryota > Viridiplantae > Streptophyta > Gnetopsida > Gnetales > Gnetaceae > Gnetum > Gnetum montanum. Next base: position 93,404 of record MNCI01025908.1, read on the forward strand.
AAAACGCAGAAAACTGGGCTATTTATAGGGGTAGGGTTACCGGGAAAATTGGACTGGGAGACACGTGGCGTATAGACCGGGCGTGCACATTTAGAAACATGGTATACGCTGGGCGTATACGCTACATCAGGCCAACGTATACGCTGGGCGTATACGCTGGACTTGCTGGGCATGTGAACTTGGATGGATGCTAGCGTGTACGCTGGGCGTATACGCTGATGGATGCTGGTGTATACGCTGGGTGTATACGCTGATGGATACTGGCATATACGCTGGGCGTATACGTTGATGGATACTGGCGTATACGCTGAAACACTGTAGCATTTACGCTGAAACACTGTAGCAGTTACGCCGAAGCACTGTAGCATTTACGCCGGAGCACTGTAGCATTTACGCTGAAACACTGTAGCAGTTACGCTGGGGCGTACACGCTGGGCGTATAGGAATGGAAGATCATCATTTGGAGCCCAAAATTCGATTTTCAAGTGTCCAAGAGCTGCTGGGAACATTGGGGAAGGTTCTAGGGGTTTTGGACACTCAATTCTGGCACGTTTTGATGAGTTTTTGAGGCTTTTAAGCTTGGTCATGCTGAGGACCAACATGACTTAGCTTAATTTCTGTCTTCGAGTGTTAGCCAAAATTTTTGTGGTGTTTCATTGGCCCCTCTTTGTTGATGTCTGGAGGAATTGACCCGAGAGGCATCGACAAAGAAGTACAAAACACCACAAGCAAACTTGGTAGAAACATTATCTTTTGGCACTTGGCCAGATGTTGTCGCACTGTGTTCAAAAGTACCTGGGATTGGGAAATGAAGCTTGTAATTGGATTGGGAGATGGAAATTATGGGGATTGGGAATTGAGCAAGGGATTGCGCATGGTAAAGGGGATGCTCTGGTGTGTATACAGGTCATGCTGATCCTTGACAATAGCCATTGTTTAGCAGACTCGGAATCAAGGCATGAGATGTGCATCCTTTGGTGGAACAAGACTCTTGTTTAGTGTTTAAGAGGATTTGTTGGCCATGTGATGGTGGGTTACGTTCTCTGGAGGAACAGACCCTTTATTTGGTGTTAAAGAGAACCTGTTGGAGGAGAGCCAAAGCTGCACAATGAGATGTTACTTGAGCTTTTGAGACATGAGTGTTTGTTTCCAAGACAACTGCCTTCCCGCCTGGCGCTCATGGGAAGTGCCAAAGCTCTTGTGGTTCATTTTGCTCTTTGCTCTTTTCTTTTTCTTTCTTTTTCTTTTTTTTTGTTTTTGCTCTTTTTTTTTGTTGTTTTTTTGTTTTTTTTGTTTTTTGGAAAGAGCTTTCTTTCAATTTTGCACTCATGCTCATGTGCCATATTGTGTGTTGCAGTTGCTTGAGAGTGTCATAGCATGTAACAGTAGGCTCAAATTTTTGGGGTGTACTGGGTGTATCTGGGAAGTGTAATTGGGTAGGAATGGGAATAAGAGTGTTGGGGAAATGGAGAATGTATTGGGAACTCGGAATGTACTTTTGACCAGATTGATTAACCTAGTTGCGTGCATCAGAAACAATGTAGCCCCTTGTCACCGTGATGAAGTGTATCCATGTACGAGCACCACTGGGTGTTATCCTGCAAACACAACTTCAAGAAGACAAGAAAATCACTAGTGAATGAGTTAGCGAACACTTTAGGCATGAATGTGACTGATGCAAATGGAGACGCCATGTGAAACTTGAGGCAAACAGAATGAGCAGCAATAGTGTTGTCAAAGCCGGTGTGATGAATGATGCAGCAGGCATGTCAAGGATTACAGTAGTAGATGAATGTGCTAGAAATGATCTGGCCAGTTTATAGTCTTAGTGGACTTTGGTGAATGAGTGTGATAGTTTAGTGTCATGTCGAACAGAGCTCTGTGGTGTCAGTTTACCGTCATGACGCCAGGACATTCTGTGGTATCATTTTTAAGTCATGATCCAGGACTGTCAGGGTGGATGCATGCATGTGCGTCCGTACGATACTGTAAACAAAAGCAACTAGAGAAAACAATGTTAAATAGCCATTGCAGAAAACATGAATTGAAATGCACAAGTGAATAGAAAATAATGTGAAAAGGTTCTAGTTTAAGGCCTTTTCGGGCCACGTGTTATAGTTTAAGGCCTTTTCAGGCCATGGTTTAGTTTAAGGCCTTTTCGGGCCACATGCAAGCGTGCAAGCTAGTGCAATGCAAACTAAGGTGACGTATGCACAACGAACAAAGGTGAAGAGTGGGCGGGGATTAGACGTGTCTTTGGCCGCAAGGGAGTCTTGATTATGTGGTTGTTTCTTAGTCGGACATGGTCTAGGAGGCGTGCTAATTTGCTCTAGGAGGCTTTTATTTTTTACCCCTTGTTCAGGCATTTTAGCTCTAGGTGTTGTGTATGTTGTTGTGGGTGTGGCTTCAAGAGGCTCCTCTTCCAAGACCTGTGACATTTCTATGTTGTGATCAGCTTGAAAGGGAGTGTTGTCGCCATGTATAATGACTTGTCCACCTTCGTATGGAAGGTGGATTTCTTGATGTATCGGTGAGGAAACGGCTCGTTGTTGTGCTAGCCATGGTCTGCCAAGAATCATGTTGAAACTGGGCATCTCTTCTATGACAGTGAACTCTGCGTTGGTGGGGAATTGTTCACCCACCACAAAGGCTAAGTTGATTATGCCCTTAACTGTGACACATGATCCATTGAAAGATTTTAAACACATGGTTTTTATCAGCATGATCTCATCTGCCATGCCTAGTTTGTCGATGACGGAGTATAGAACTACGTTTGTTGCCGCACCGTCATCAACGTGCACTCTACGAATGGTACATTGCCCAACACGTACACTAATCGATAATGGAGCTGTTGTGACTTCCCCTCGTTTGGGGTTGACTTTAACTGCATCGTCACGGAAGGCTAAGGTGTTGGAACCCAATTCTTGTGGTGTGTGTTGTGAAATCGTTGCACGGATGGATTCCATGTTAGCAGGGATGTTCTCTGTAACAGGAATGGACGCTAGTGTTTGTGCTAAGGCTTCACGATGAGCCGATGACGTCATGACCAGGTCGTACAAACTCATGGTTGTGTTCTTTTGTTTGAGCGTTTGTTTCACCTGGGCCAGTGTAGCTACAAAGTCTGTGTTGTCTGCCGTTGTGTTGGTTGCCTCTATATGGGTTGAGGGCTTGGGCCTGGTTTGTTTGGGATTAGGGGTAGGGCCCCCAGTGTTTAGTTGTTGTATATTAGGTGTGTCCTTTGTTTCAGCTGTGGGTATTGTTCGTTGCTCGTTTGTCCTCTTCTGCTGCCATTTGGTAGGCTTATCCGTGTTGTTAGCAGGGTTGACTCTTAAGGGAGGGGAGGTTGAGATGTTTCCTACGGTTGGGCACTGGGTAGGTGAGGGGCCATCGCGTGGTGGCACCTTTATGACAAATGGTAGTTTGGGAGGTGTCGTTGTTGTTTGACTAGCTTGTTGTGGCACCTTGATAACGAAGGGTTTCTTTGCTGTTGTCGTTGGTGCAACATGCCAGTTTAACGTCTTAGCGGACATCTGTGGTGGCACTTTGACCACAAAGGGTGTCTTTGGAGCTCGAAATTGTATTGAATCTTGCCAGTTTAATGTCTTAGCGAACGTCTGTGGTGGTGGTACTTTGACCATGAAAGGTGTCGTCAATGCTCTAGGTGGCACCTTGATGACGATGGGAGCCCCCTTGCTCATGGAGCTGGAGGGGATTGTTGCCTTGCTGGGAGTCACACGAATCACAAAAGGCTGCCGCATAGGTTTAGGCTTACTATCTATGCCAATGGAGTTTATGACATAGGGGCCATCGTCTGTGCTCGACTGATTCAGGGCGTTGATGTTCAGTTGGCCCCATTCTATCATTGCTTGTAGATCATCCTTTAACGCGCGACAGGTGTCGGTATTGTGACAGGACATTTGGTGATAGTGACAGAATTGGTCTAGCTTGAAGTGTCGTGGAACTGGGGGCTCATTTGGTGCTGCTAAGGTGGGATTCCTTAGTAGCTCGCAGTACCTATTGTGTCGACGGCGAGCATTCTCCGCTACGTGTTTATATTGGATCTGCCCGGTTTTAAGGAGTTGCTCTAGTAGTTCAGAAGGTCGCGCAGGTAGAGGTGTGTACTTAGAGCGATCCTTGTGCTGAAAGTTGGGCCTTGGGGTGGCCCCTGTTGTTGTAGGTGGGTTGGTACTGGTGTTAGTTGTTTTTGTGCTTGCGGCCACAGTTTCCGTTGTTGCCTTTTGTTTGGCAACGTGTTGGTTCTTGTAAGCCACATAGGCGAGGTCATTGCTGGCTTGTGCAGCTTGTTCTATGTTCTTGATCTGTGTGAATGCTTGGCTCAACGTTTGAGCGCTTAGGTAGTACAGTTTTGACTTAATGAAGTCATTCA
>MNCI01025908.1:109217-134271 GCA_015680685.1 Gnetum montanum
GACTCTCAACAATGGATATCTTGGCTCTCGTTTTGATGAAGAACGTAGCGAAATGCGATACTTTGTGTGAATTGCAGAATCCCGTGAATCATCGAATCTTTGAACGCAAGTTGCACCCGAGGCCTAGGTCGAGGGCACGTCTGGCTGGGTGTGATGAAAGATCCTAGGGCACGCCCTCTTCGCCCTCTGCGAGGGGGCAGCGGATGTGGTCGTCCGTGTCTCCCGAGGTGCGGTCGCCTGAAAAGTTGCCATCGATCGTGTTTTCTGGCTTCTACCTGGATGGAGCGATGGATGGTGGTGGTGGTCTGTGCATTCCCTGCGCTGAGCGCGCATGAGGTACGTTGGCCCCCTCCCCGTCCTTCTCCTTCGGTGCGATGCGGGACCGAGCGACCGGCGGGGGCGATGTTCCTCCTTTGCGTCGCGCATAGGAGGGGTGATGCTCCCTCTTTGTAGTGACCCCAGTTCAAGCGAGGGTACCCACCGAGTTTAAGCATATAACTAAGCGGAGGAAGAGAAACTTACGAGGATTCCCCTAGTAATGGCGAGCGAACCGGGAACAGCCCAGTGTGAAAATCTGGCGACGGTGGCCCCCCGAATTGTAGTCTGCAGAAGCATCCCATGCGGCGGACCGAGCCTAAGTCCCTTGGAACGGGGTGTCGAAGAGGATGACAGCCCCATCGGGCTCGAATCTTGCTGCATCATGGGGCGCTATCGGCGAGTCAGGTTGTTTGGGAATGCAACCCTAAGCGGGTGGTAAATTCCGTCCAAGGCTAAATACGCGCGAGAGACCGATAGCAAACAAGTACCGTGAGGGAAAGATGAAAAGGACTTTGAAACGAGAGTTAAAATGTGAGAGAGGTAGCAGGGTTGCTGGTAGCCTGCTACCTCCCCCACGGTTCGGGGGTCATGGGGGCACAAGGGGTCCTCCTCTCCTTGTGTCTTCAGAACCATACTAGCATGGCAGTTCCATGCATTAGTAAGAGGAGGCTACGACCTACCTCATTACCCCACTCGGTAGGACCTTGCCTGGGAGGGTTGTGTAGTTCAACTCTACGTTGGGGTGTTTTACCAGGTGTGTCATGGGATGTGTTATGGGTATGTTGCGTGCGCTCCTTGGAGCGCGACACCAACTACCAGCACGCGGTGATGAATCTGGAGGGTTCAGCTGGTAGTCCCCGTGGTGTCCACGTGAGTGGAGCAGGGGAGCGCTATTTAGCTTGTTAGCGAATCGTGAATATTGTTTATGAAACACCGCTCAGGAGACATGCTAACACTAACACTTTGGTTGTTGGCATGTGTTTCAGGATTGTTGATTGCTAAGGCGTATTCCTCTTGAGTTTTGTCCCGAAATCAGAATCTGCTTGGGAAACTCTTGGGGTGCCGAACAACGTTCTTGGGGCAGCGTTGTTACAGATGGTATCAGAGCCTCACAGTTTCAGAAATCAGTAAAATCAGTAAAAGTTTCTCGCTAAAGGGGTACCAGGGTTTGTGGCTCGTGAGGTTTCCATTTTCACCATTTTCAACTTCTGCTAGCCACTTCCCTAGAGGGTGGCTTTGTGCTAAAGCTTTCTTTAGCAAATATGGAGCCGGGTGGACCGAGTGATATGGCTGATGTTCAAACAAATCCAGAAATTGAGGCTGAAATAGAACTTGGTCAAGATGAGACTAAGTTTCAAACATTGTGGGAACATGTCAAGGCGATTGATGAGGCCCTAGCCCATCCTGGTCCAGAGAATGTGGACGCGATCCATCACATTTTGAAAGATGTTGACTTACCACAAGAAAAGATGGATCTTCGCTCCAAGGACAGGGTGAAATTGGCAGAGGCTAAGGTTTCGATCTTGGAAGGTCGTTTGGATCGCATGATCAACCTCTACCATGATCTATTCGGATCCTTGGAAGAGGCACAAACAAAAGCATCCTTGGTTGAGGACCTAGTCGGTCGGGTGAAAGTTCTGGAGGATGCCTTGGTGGGGGTAAATCAGGAATTATCTGATTTGAAAATTGAAAACGCCATCCTGAAATCCTCTTTAGCAGGACGCTTGGCAGATGAGCCAGCAGCGACGGCCCGTATCAAAGCTAGAGAACCGAGTTCTTATGATGGGGAGAGAAATGATGCTAAAATTGATGCCTTCCTCCATGATAAGGAGATGTACCTAAATACCGGGGGTGTTCCTGCAACCCAAAAGGTCTCCACAGCATCACAATTTCTCATAGGCAGTGCTAAGCTCTGGTGGCTTAGCCTTCTTCGTGCCCAAGAAAAGGGCACCACGACAGGAAAGATTGAGACATGGGATAGCTTGAAGGCAGCATTGATCAAACAGTTCCGTCCTGGGAACTCTGAATGGGTCGCTAGAACCAAGCTAGAGACCCTAAAACATTCAGGGAAGCTTGAGGATTACATCAATAGCTTCCAAGAGCTTATGTTGCTGATCCCTGATATGGGAGATCGGGATCGTTTCTTCAAATTTGTAAATGGGCTACAACCATGGGCACAAATGGAATTGCGTCGAAGAGGCATTGACTCCCTCACAGAGGCTATTGCGGCTGCTGGCACTTTTCTGGACTTCAAGGCAACGAAGCCAGATAAGGGCAAGCTTGGGAAGGGTAAGCATGGCATGCCCTCCCACTCTCAGAGAACAGATACAGGTTCCATCAAGGGTGGAAACACCTTCAGATTAGTTCAGCAAGGTAGTCGCCCGATGGGTGGTCGTCCAGGGAACCAAGGCTCCCAACAAAAATGCAAAGATATGGGGAGCAAGTGGTAACCTGGGGCCAAGAAGAAACAGTTCACAGGAGGCATCTTTAAGGGGCCAATTCAGTGCTTCTTGTGTCGTGGAAATCACTTGGCACGGAATTGCCCCCTGAGTTTAGGAAGGTCTGAGCCTAGGCAGGGGCCAGCCCCTGGGAAACAATTGATGGCACTCGATTATCGTCAAGACCCATGCCTTCATATCACTGATGGAGGCACATCCCGGGAACAGCGAAGGCTAGCGGTGATGATGGAGTTATCAGACATGGTTACACAGAGGTCAGGAGCTGGAAACTCTCAGAATCCTAATCTTGATACTCTGCATCAGGTTCAATTGGCCCCAATCACTGTGAGCTCGAGTCAGCTAAGTGCCCTAATTGATAATGGGGCTAGTCACAATTACATGGTTCCAGCCATGGTGAAGGACTTGCAGCTAAAGATGGAACCCGTGCAAGCATCTTGTAAGCTGGCCAAGTTTAGACCCCTTCGGTGCGTCGGGGTGTGTCGTGGTGTCCCTGTTCGAGTAGGCTCATGGGAAGGAGTGCTAGATTTTTCAATTCTAGACATGGACTCCTTTCAGGTCATTTTGGGGCAAGAATTTTTACGCAAGGCCAAAGTTTTCACAGCCCCACATCTGGACTTGATTTTTATTTCACATGAAAGCTCTCCATGCATTGTACAAACTCATGGTGCACAGATGGGAAAGGATGAGAATGCTAGCCCCCAGATTGTGTCACCAATGGTGATGAAACGTTTGGCAAGGGACCCTACCAGAAAGTTTCTGCTAGCTATGCAAACGGGTGATCCTTCTGAGGCATGTGGATCGCAAGCTATTGTTGACCCATGCATAGCACAGGTGCTCGATAAGTTTAAAGATGTGATGCCACCTGAACTACCTGGTAGGTTGCCACCTCGGAGAGCAGTGGATCACAAAATTGAATTGCAGCCTGGCACTAATCCTCCTATCCAGAGGCCATACCGGTTAACAGGACCAGAATTGGGGGAACTGAAAAAGCAGCTTGAAGGATTAATGTCCAAGGGATACATTCGTCCCTCAAAATCCCCTTATGGGGCACCGGTGCTATTTGTTACGAAGGAGGATGGAACGCTACGGCTCTGCTGTGATTATAAATTGTTGAATAAGCACATGATCAAGAACAAGTATCCAGTACCGCTCATTTCTGACTTGTTCGATCAATTGGCAGGGGCTCGATATTTTACCCGGTTAGACCTCAGACAAGGATATTATCAGGTTTGCATTGAAGAAGGGGACGAAGCAAAAAATGCATGTGTAACGCGATATGGATCGTATGAATGGACTGTAATGCCATTCAGGCTTTGCAATGCGCCGGCTACTTTCTGTACATTGATGAACGAGATATTTCGACCCTTCCTAGACAAATTTGTGGTCGTTTATCTTGATGACATCCTAATATATAGTGAGACAATGGAGGAACATGCCCTCCAACTGCAAATGGTCCTTGACAAGCTACGGGAAAATCAACTGTTTGTTAAGAAAGAAAAATGTGAATTCTGCTGCTTGGAGCTAAAATTTTTGGGGCATCTCGTGGGGTATGGGCAGGTAAAGCCAAATCCAAAGAAGGTAGAGGTTGTGCGTAAATGGCCCGCTCCCACTAATGTGCATGAGGTCAGGCAGTTCATGGGGTTAGCTAGTTTCTATCGAAAATTCATCAAAAATTTCTCAGGAATTGCTGCTCCTTTGACCAATCTGCAAAAGAAAGAAGTTACATGGGAGTGGGATACAAATTGTCAAAAATCCTTCGAGAGGATCAAAGAGGCCTTAACCTCCCATCTAGTGTTGGTATTTCCCGATTTCTCAAAACCCTTTGAGGTTCACACGGATGCCAATGACAATGCAATTGGGGGCATCTTGCTACAGGAAGGTCATCCTGTTGCTTATGAAAGTTGAAAGCTAAATCAAGTAGAGCAAAGGTGGCCAGTTCATGAAAAGGAAACGTTTGCTATTTTCCATTGCTTGAGAGCATGGAGACACTACTTGCTGGGAAGTCGTGTCCTCGTGAAGACAGATAACCTGGCCACTAGCTACTTGATGAATCAAACGAAGCTGAGGCCCAAACAGGCTCGATGGTTGGCCTTGTTGTCTGAATTTGATCTGTAATTGACTTACCGTCTAGGGAAGGAGAACATGGTGGCAGATGCATTGAGTCGCCGTCCTCAACCTGCCTCTTAGCTCTTTTCCATCATTGGGCCACAAACGTCACACGTTCAATGTGATGAAGTGTTACTGGCAAGAATTCAAGATGGGTTGAAAAGGGACCCTCATATCATTGATTTATTGAAGTTGATAGAAATGGGGCAAGCACCGTAGTTCAAAATGAGGAATGGACTACTTTGGTTTCGAGATAACCGGATATGCATTCCGGATTGGGATGGTCTACGCAAGGGGATCATCCGAGAATGCCATGACACTCAGTGGGCAGGGCACCCAGGATAGCAAAGGACCTTGGCTCTCATTGAGAGAACCTTCTTCTGGCCAAAAATGTATCGAGATGTGATTGCATATATTCAGAAGTGCCTGGTGTGCCAGCAGGATAAGGGGTCTATAGAGCATCCGAGTGGTCTTCTGCTGCCCTTGGAAATTCCTCCTTTTCCATGGGCTACAGTGTCTATGGACTTCATCACGGGATTGTCAAATATTCAAGGTTTAAGCAGTATTATTGTTGTGGTGGACAAATTCTCTAAGTTTGCCATATTAATTCCCTATTCATCACAGTGTTCAGCTGAGGACACAGCAGCATATTATTTTGACAGGGTGGTTCGATATTTTGGGTTGCCCATGAGCATCATTTCAGATCGTGATCCGCGCTTCACGAGTGCTTTCTGGCGAGCACTATTTGGCATGATGGGTACCACCCTCAAAATGTCAACGAGCTTTCATCCACAGACCGATGGGCAGACGGAACGGATGAATCGGGTACTTGAAGAGTATCTTCGTCACTATGTTCGTAGTGACCAAAAGAATTGGCCATTTCTATTAGGGATTGCCCAGCTGAGCTATAACATCCAGAAGTCCTCAGCTACTGGGTTCTCTCCTGCAGAACTAGTAATGGGAAGGCAACCCATTACCCCTCATATGGTCTCTCCCTCATTGCAGGGACGACATCCCACAGCGGATGAATTCTTGAAGAGGTGGTCTGAAAATGTTGATACAGCAAAGTATCATCTGGAGAGGGCAGCACAATGAATGAAAAAGTATGTTGATCGAAAATGCCAGCCTCGTGAGTTCAAGATGGGAGATTGGGTCCTCCTAAATTTGTACCCACGTCAGTTTAAACAGAAACAGGGAACTACCTCCAAGCTGATGAGGCAGTATGATGGTCCCTTTCGGATCATTGATAAAATTAACCTTGTAACATATAAGCTTCAATTACCGATCAATATGGACCGAGTCCATCCAGTTTTTCATGTCAGCATGCTGAAGCCATTGCCGGATGGGTTCCCATATCCAGAGAGAAGCCTCTCAATCATAGAGCGACCTTGTATACAATCTATACAAGGAAAGAGAGCAGAATGCATCCGGAATTTCTGGACCACTGGCCATGGGACAGATTTGAAAGTGGAGTTCCTCATCCATTGGAAACATCGTCCTGACTCAGACGATAGCTGGGAACCACTGGAGCGCTTGAGGTCCCAGGAAAACTTGATCCTAGACTTCTGTAGGGAGCAACTAATTGACCTCCCACCTTGGCTGCTCTGATGATGGATGGACAAACCTCCCGTGAAAAAATAAAAATAAAAAATAAAAGATCAGAAGAGGTGCGACATGTGGTGCCTTAGAGGATTCAAGAGCGAATTCCTATGGGAGTCAGCCTCAAACATGGGAGGAAGGTGCCTGGAGCCATTCAAAGTGCTCTATAGGCGATGGGGCTTAAGATTCAAAGAGGGTTAAACTTAAGACCCCTAGATCTTGGGATCGAGTCAGGGGACGCCCTGGAACTCATGGATCCCTAGGTCGATGCGTTCTATCATGTTGCAATGATAGACCACTTGATGTCCTCCCATAGCTTGGCATTTTTGGCTAGGTATGGAAGGATGGACAGTCCAAGTCTTGGGGAGTGATGCTCTTCACTTGGGTGTCAGATGCTAGGATGAGTCCGGATCCTAGGAAGACGGTCGAGTTCAATGAAAATGCTTTATGGCCTTAGGCCCTAGCAGTTGGACCTTTCAGAACCAAAGATCCCTTCTAATTAACTCAAAATAGCATGGGCGTACTTCCCCGGAATTGCCGGAATTCTCCCTTGGTTTTGATGAAGCAGCCTCACAGGTTACCTAGGCCATGCTCCGAGGTCGTCGCTCATTTTATGCAAGGGAGAATTGTGAGAGAGGTAGCAGGGTTGCTGGTAGCCTGCTACCTCCCCCACGGTTTGGGGGCCATGGGGGCACAAGGGGTCCTCCTCTCCTTGTGTCTTCGGAACCATACTGGCATGGCAGTTCCATGCATTAGTAAGAGGAGGCTTCGACCTACCTCATTATCCCACTCGGTAGGACCTTGCCTGGGAGGGTTGCGTAGTTCAACTCTGTGTTGGGGTGTTTTACCGGGTGTGTCATGGGATGTGTTATGGGTATGTTGTGTGCGCTCCTTGGAGCGCGACACCAACTACCAGCACGAGGTGATGAATCTGGAGGGTTCAGCTGGTAGTCCCCATGGTGTCCACGTGAGTGGAGCAAGGGAGCGCTATTTAGCTTGTTAGTGAATCATGAATATTGTTTATGAAACACCGCTCAGGAGACATGCTAACACTAACACATTGGTTGTTGGCATGTGTTTCAGGATTGTTGATTGCTAAGGCGTATTCCTCTTGAGTTTTGTCCCGAATTTAGAATTTGCTTGTGAAACTCTTGGGGTGCCGAACAACGTTCTTTGGGGCAGCGTTGTTACATAAAAAGTGCTTGAAATTGTCGAGAGGGAAGCGGGTGGAGGCCAACGTTGCTTCCCGGCCGGACATGGAGCGGAGCATGTACGCTTCGGTCCGCCGCTCGGTCCGGGAGGCGAGTCCGCGTGGATCGGAGCCATGGCACAAGCGTGCGCAGCTGGCTGCTTGCGTGCTGCCGCTGCGACTGTCGAGGGTCCAAGCACGCGTCCCCTGGAGGGGCGGGTCCTACAGCGCCTACGAGCTCAGGATGCGGATTGCGTGGGCTTTCCATTCGACCCATCTTGAAACATGGACCATGGAGTCTAACATGTGTGCGAGTCGTCGGGTTTGGAAACCCGCACGGCGCAAGGAAGCTAAAACGCGGGATCCGTGTGCGGGCGCGGAGCACCGTCCACCGACCTTGATCTTGTTGAGAAGGGTTCGAGTGAGAGCATGCCTGTTGGGACCCAAAAGATGGTGAACTATGCCTGAGCAGGGCGAAGCCAGAGGAAACTCTGGTGGAGGCCCGTCGCGATACTGACGTGCAAATCGTTCATCTGACTTGGGTATAGGGGTGAAAGACTAATCGAACCATCTAGTAGCTGGTTCCCTCCGAAGTTTCCCTTAGGATAGCTGGAGCTCGCGTTCTCGAGTTTTATCAGGTAAATCAAATGTTTAGAGGCATCTGGGGCGCAACGCCCTCGACCTATTCTCAAACTTTAAATAGGTAAGACGGCGCGGCTGCCTCGGTGAGCCGCGTCAACGAATCGAGAGCTCCAAGCGGGCCATTTTTGGTAAGCAGAACTGGCGATGCAGGCTGAACCAAAAGTCAAGCTATGGTGCCTAACTGCACGCTAACCCAGAACCCACAAAGGGTGTTGGTTGATTAAGAGTGCCCTCCTTGAGAGCGTTCTCCCTGAGAGCATCCTCCGTTAGAGCGGCCTTCGTGAGAGCGTTCTTCATGAGAGCACCTTCCGTTACGCACGTGAGAGTTTTCACCTTGAGAGTGCCCTTCCTAAGAGTGCCCTCCCTGAGAATGCCCTCCTTGAGAGTGGTCTCCCTGAGGACGTCCTCATCGGTAGCATTCTCCCTGTTGCACCCTCGTTGAGAGCGGTCTCCCTAGAGAGCGCCCTCCTTGAGAGCAGTCTCCCTGAGAGGGTGTGCTCATGGGGAGCGGTCTCCTTGAGAGCGGTCTTCGTAAGAGTGCCCTCCTTGAGAATTCCCTTCTTGAGAGTGATCTTGCTGAGGATGCCTTCATCGCGAACGTTCTCCCTCAAGCACCCTCATCGGGAGCAGTCTCCTTGGGAGCGGTCTTCCTAAGTATGCCATCCCTGAGAATGCCCTCCTTGAGAGCAATCTCACTGAGGATGCCCTCATCAGGAGCGTTCTCCCTGGAGCACCCTCATTGAGAGCGCTCTCCCTGGAGAATGCCCTCCTTGAGAGCGGCCTCTTTGACAGCGCCCTCATCAAAAGCGTTCTCCTTGGAGTGCACTTGTTGAGAGCGTTTTCTCGAAGAATGCCCTTCTTGAGAGCGTTCTCCCTGAGAGCATCCTCCGTTAGAGCGGCCTTCGTGAGAGCGTTCTACATGAGAGCACCTTGCGTTACGCACGTGAGAGTTTTCACCTTTGAGAGGGTTCTTTCATAGAGCGCTCTTCCTAAGAGCACCCTTCCTAAGAGTGCCCTCCCTGAGAACGCCCTCCTTGAGAGCGGTCTCCCTGAGGACTTCCTCATCGGTAGCGTTCTCCCTGTTGCATCATCGTTGAGAGAGGTCTCCTTGGAGAACGCCCTCCTTGAGAGCGGTCTCCCTGAGAGCGTGCTCATGGGGAGCGGTATCCTTGAGAGCAGTCTTAGTAAGAGTGCCCTCCTTGAGAACACCCTTCTTGAGAGTGATCTTGCTGAGGATGCCTTGATCGTGAACGTTCTCCCTCGAGCACCCTCATCGGGAGCAGTCTCCTTGGGAGTGGACTTCCTAAGTGTGCCCTCCCTGAGAACACCCTCCTTGAGAGCAATCTCACTGAGGATTCCCTCATCGGGAGCGTTCTCCCTGGAGCGCCCTCATTGAGAGCGCCCTCATCGGGAGCAGTCTCCTTGAAAGCGGTCTTCCCAAGAGTGCCCTCCCTGAGAACGCCGTCCTTGAGAGTAATCTCACTGAGGACGCCTTCATCGGGAGCATTCTCCCTGGAGCGCCCTCGTTGAGAGCGGTCCCCCTGGAGAATGCCCTCCTTGAAAGCGGTCTCTCTAACAGTGCCCTCATCAAAAGCATTCTCCTTGGAGTGCCCTCGTTTAGAGCATTTTGTCGAAGAGTGCCCTCCTTGAGAGTGTTCTCCCTGAGAGCGTCCTCCATTAGAGTGGCCTCCGTGAGAGCGTTCTCCATGAGAGCACCTTGCATTATGCACGTGAGAGTTTTTACCTTGAGAGAATTATTTCGTAGAGTGCCCTTCCTAAGAGCATCTTCCCTAAGAATGCCCTCCTTGAGAGCGGTCTCCCTGAGGATGTCCTCATCGGTAGCGTTCTCCTTCGAGTGCCCTCGTTGAGAGTGGTCTTCCTAAGAGTGGTCTTCGTAAGAGTGCCCTCCCTGAGAGCTATCTCCCTTAGGATGCCTTCATCGGGAGTGTTCTCCCTGGAGTGCCTTCATTGAGAGCACCCCCATCGGGAGCAGTCTCCTTGGGAGCGGTCTTCCTAAGAGTGCCCTCCCTGAGAATGCCCTCGTTGAGAACAATCTAACTGCGGATGCCCTCACTAAGATCGGTGTCGCTGGGGATGCCCTCTTTGAGAGCGTTCTCCCTCAGAGCGACCTCCCTCAGAGCACCTTGCGTTGCGCACGTGAGAGTGTTCTCCTCGAGAGTGCCCTTGTTGAGAGCGTTCTCTTGTAGAGCCCCCTTCTTGAGATCGGTCTTGCTAGGGGTGCCCTCCCATAGAGCGTTCTCCTTGAGAGCACCCTCCGTTAGAGCGGCCTTTCAAAGAGCTTTCTCTTTGAGAGGGCCCTCGGTGGGAGCGTTCTCCCTGTAACACCCTGGTTGAGAGCACTGTNGGAGGAGCACCCTCCCTGAGAACACGCTCCGTGAGAGCGCCCTCTGTTAGAGTGGCCTTTCGAAGAGCGTTCTCTTTGAGAACGCCCTCCCAGAGAGCGCCTTGCACCACGCACATGAGAGTGCTCTCCTTGAGTTGGTCCTTCATGATCAAATTTATAAGGGTGCGGGATGGTATGGCTGAAACTGGCCCAATCAACATATATAGGGGGAGGTAGAGTTGACGAGCGGTCGGAGTGTTAGAGCGATACATGGGTTTCTCCCCTCAAGGATGCCTTGCCCTGCCCATGATATCGCGACCTCGTTGTTCATGTCCGTGACCCGCGAGCCTTGTTTGCGAAGAAGGATAGCCTCGGAGAAGGTGGTGTCCTCATTTACGATTTGAGATAAAAGGCTTGCAGCGTTGTGGGTATGTTCCCTGGGGTTGGTTGCCCTGGAGCGTTCTTCTTGGAGTGCCCTCATTGAGAGCTCCCTCTGGGCGAGTGGTCTCCCTCAAAAGGGACCTCCCTGAGCGCACTTTGTGTTATGCACGCGAGAGTGTTTTCCTGGAGAGCACCCTTGTTGAGATTGTTCTCTTGGAGAGCTACCTCCATTAGAACAGCGTCATTGAGATCGGTTTTGCTAGGGACGCCCTCGTTGAGAGATTCCCTCTTTAAGAGCATTCTACGTGAGATCGCCCTCCTCGAGAGCGTTCTCCCTGAGAGCTCTCTCCCTTAGAGCGACCTCTCTCAGAGCGTTCTCCTCTAGGGCACCTTGTGTTGCACACGTGAGAGTGTTGTCCCTGAGAGTGCCTTTGTTGAGAGCGTTGTCTTGGAGAGTGGACTTGATTAGAATGCCTTCCTTGAGAGCGGGCTCCATGAGATTGCCCTCGATGAGAGCGTTATTTTTAGGAGTGTCCTTCATTGGAGGGGCCTTCAGAATAGCGTTCTCTTTGAGAGCGTCCTTGTTGAGATCGTTCTGTCGAAGAGTGCCTTCGTTTAGAGCGTGCCCTTCACGAGAGCGTTTTCCCTGAGAGAGGCCTCTGTGAGAACGTTCTTCCTGAGGATGCGTTCTCTGATTATCTTGTGCTATGCCAGTGAGAGTGTTCTTCTTGAGAGCACCCTCGTTGAGAGCTCTTTCTTAGAAGGTGCCCTCTTAGAGAATGGTCTTCGTTAGTGCAACCACCCTCAGAGCGTTCGACCTGAGATCACCTTGTGTTACTCACATGATAGTGTTCTCCCCAAGAGCGCTGTTGTTGGGAGTGTTCTCTTGCAGAGTGTCCTCCATTACAGCGCCCTCGTTGAGATCGGTCTGGCTGAGGATGCCCTCCTTGAGAGCGTTCTTCTTCAGAGCGCCCTCTGTTAGAGCGACCATCTGACAAGTGTTCTCTTTGAGGGTGCCCTTTCCCGTATCATTCTTCATAGAGTGCCCTCGTCGAGATCGTTCTGTCGAAGGATGCCCTCATTTAGATCGCCTTTGCTGAGATCGTTCTTCCTAAGAGCGGTCTCTGTGAAAGCGTTCTCCTTGAGAGCTTCCTCCAAGATGGCGTTGTCCATGGGATCACCTTGTGTTATGCATGTGAGAGTGTTCACCTTGAGAGTGGCATCATTGAGAACGCTTAGATCAGAGAGTTCCCTTCCTAAGAGTGCCCTCCCTGAGAACGGTGTCATTGAGGATGCCCTTCTGGAGAGGTGTCCTCCTTAAGAACGTTCTTGGTGGTAGCGGCCTCTCTAGGAGCACGCTCCATTAGAGCTGCTTTTCAGATAGTATTCTCCTTGAGAGCGCCTTCCCCGAGAGCGCCTAGCGTTAGTCGCATGAGAGTGTTCTCTTGGAGAGTGCTCTCGTTGAGAGATCGCTCTCGAAGGATGCCCTCGTTGAGAGCGTCCTCCTTGAGAGCGTTGTACGTGAGATCGCCTTCCCTGAGAGCGTTCTCCTAGACAGTGCCTTGCCAAAGTGGCCTTCCATTTGAGCGTTCTCTGCGGAGCGCCATCATCAAGAACGTTTTGTTGAAGAGCGCCCTCCAGTAGAGCAGCCTTTGCAAGAGCGTTCTCCTTGAGAGTGGATTCGAGGAAAGCGTTGTCCATGAGAGCACCTTGCGTTATGCACGTGAGAGTGTTCACCTCGAGAGCGTCCTCGTTGAGCATGTTCTTTTGGAGAACGCCCTTCGTAAGAGTGCCCTTCTTGAGAATGCCCTCCTTGAGATTGGCCTCCCAGAGGATGCCCTGCACAAGAGCGTCTTTCTTAAGAACGTTCTTCATGAGATCGACCTCCCCGGGAGTGCCCTCCTTGAGAGCATTCTCATGTAGAGCTTTCTACGTAAGAGTGGCATCTCGAAGACCGATCTCCTTGAGAGTGTCTTTCTCGAGAGCACATTGCGCTACGTTATAGTGTTCTCTAAGAGGGCGCTCTCGTAGAGAGCTTCGTCTTGGAGGGTGACCTCCCGGAGAGCGGTCTCCCTTAGAGCGTTCTCCCTGAGAGCACTTTGCGTTATGCAGGTGAGAGTGTTCTCCTTGAGAGGCGCCTTTGTTGAGCTACATTTGTATTAGAATGCCGTCCTTGAGATCGGTCTTATTGGGGACGCCCTCCTTTAGAGCGTTCTACATGAGATCGCCCTCCCCGAGAACGTTGATTTGGTCTTTCGTGACCAAATTTATAAGGGTGCAGGACGGTATGGCTGAAACTGGCCCAATCAACATATATAGGGGGAGGTAGAGTTGACGAGAGGTTGGAGAGATAGAGTGATACGTGGGTTTCTCCCCCCAGGGATGTTTTGCCCTGCCCACGATATCGCGGCGTGGTTGTTCATGTGGTTGACTTGCAAGGCCTGTTGGGATGAAGGATAACCCCGGAGAAGGCGGTCTCCTCATTTACGATTTGATTCGGGTGACCGTTTCGTGGTCGTTGTTGGTTTCGGGTTGAGGACTCTATAGACTCGGGTGACCGTCTCGAGGTCGTAGCACAACGAAAAGAGCCTTTTGTGGACTCAAGGACACAGGTAGCGCCTTCCCTTGGAGTAGCTTGCGAAGTTTGAGCGCACGCTCGAACACGGTCGTGAGTTGTTTAAGGGTTAGGAGAAGCAGTCGAAGGGATGTTCGAGGCCATGTCTCGAAAATCCCTTGTGTTGGCTGCGGCACGCTGTGTCTCTGTGTTTCACGAAGGAGTTTTCTGTTGCTCGGTCGCGTGACGGGGAATTCGGTTAATCCTGAAACTCATTTCTATAGAGTTGCGAGATCAGAGCCGGCACTGATGGTTTTACAGGATTGAACGATCCCATGTGGAAACGTTGTTCAACAATTTCATGCGAACAGTAACGTTGATTTGGTGGGGTGGAGGAGGCAGAGCGTTTGGACGCCCCCACCAGGTAGTGTCGAGTGCATGTCATGTCTGCCTGTTCACCGATTCGATTGTCTAGTAGTGCATGGGTGGTAATGGCGAGTTCACATGGACGGGTCGAGAAAGGACGAGGGACATGTTCTCTCTTGTTCTGCATGCAGTTGAGGGTGCCTCATTGTTGGTTATGGTTTGAGAACTCTATAGACTCAGGTGACCGTCTCGAGGTCGTAGCACAACGAAAAGAGCCTTTTGTGGACTCAAGGACATAGGTAGCACCTTTCCTTGGAGTAGCTTGCGAAGTTTGAGTGCACGCTCGAACACGGTCGTCAGTTGTTTAAGGGTTAGGAGAAGCATTCGGAGGGATGTTTGAGGCCATGTCTCGAAAATCCCTTGTCTTGGCTACGGCACGCTGTGTCTCTGTGTTTCATGAAGGAGTTTTCCATTGCTCGGTCGCGTGATGGGGAATTCGGTTAACCCTGAAACTCGTTTCTATAGAGTTGCGAGATCGGAGCCGGCACTGATGGCTTTACGGGATTGAACGATCCCGTGTGGAAACATTGTTCAACGATTTCGTGCGAACGGTAGCGTTGATTTGTTGCGGTGGAGGAGGCAGAGCGTTTGGACACCCCCACGGGGTAGCGTCGAGTTCATGTCGTCTCTGCCTGTTTATCGATTCGATTTCCTAGTAGCGCATGGGTGGTAATGGCAAGTTCACATGGACGGGTCGAGAAAGGACGAGGGACATGTTCTCTCTTGTTCTGCATGCAGTTGAGGGTGCCTCGTTGTTGGTTTCGGGTTGAGGACTCTATAGACTCGGGTGACCGTCTCGAGGTCGTAGCACAATGAAAAGAGCCTTTTGTGGACTCAAGGACACAGGTAGCGCATTCCCTTGGAGTAGCTCGCGAAGTTTGAGCGCATGCTCGAACACGGTCGTAAGTTGTTTAAGGGTTAGGAGAAGCAGTCGGAGGGATGTTTGAGGCCATGTCTCAAAAGTCCCTTGTCTTAGCTGCGGCACGCTGTGTCTCTGTGTTTCACGAAGGTGTTTTTTATTGCTCGGTCTTCTTGAGAGCGCCCTCCTTGAGCTGCTCAACGTGAGCACGCTCTCTATGGGAGTGCCCTCCACGAGAACACTCTCCCAGAGAGTGCCCTCCATGAGAACGCTCTCTTAGAGAGCGCCCTCCTTAAGAGTGCGCTCCCGGGGAAAACACTATCTCTTCCTATATATGTTGATTGGGCCAGTTTTAGCCATATCGTCCTGGACCCTTATAAATTTGGTCACGAAGGTCCATTCGGCCAATGCTTGGTCTAGAGCGTCTCGTAAAGAACATTCTCCGTGAGAGCGGCCTTTTGGAGAGCGTTCTCCTTGAGAGTGCCTTGGGCTACGCACCTGAGATTGTTCTTTTGGAGAGCGCCTTTATTGAGAGCTCCTTTTCGAAGGGTGCCCTCCCTGAGAGCGACCTCCTTGAAAGTCCCTTGTGTTGCACACCTGAGAGTATTCTCCTTGAGAGCGTACTTGTTGAGAGCGTTCTCTTGGAGAGCGCCCTTCCTGAGATCGGTCTTGCTAGGGGCGCTTTCCCTGAGAGCATTCTCGTTGAGAGCACCCTCCGTTAGAGTGGCCTTCTGAAGAGCTTTCTCCTTGAGAGGGCCCTCGCTGGGAGCGTTCTCCCTGTAGCACCCTGGTTGAGAGCATTCTATCGAAGAGTGCCCTCCCTGGGAGCATTCTCCGTGAGAGCTGCCTCAGTCAGAGAAACCTCCGTGAGAGCATTCTCCTTGAGAGCGCCTTGCGCCTTGGTGTGAATGTTCTCCTCGAGAGCGCTCTCCCCAAGAGCGTTCTGTTGGAGAGCATCCTTCATTAGAGCGGTTTCCATGAGAGCGTTCTCCATGACAGCACCTTGCGCTACGCACGTGAGAGTTTTCACCTTGAGAGTGTTATTTCATAGAGCACCCTTTTTAAGAGTGCCCTTCCTAAGAGCGCCCTCCCTGAGAACGCCCTCCTTGAGAGCGGTCTCCCTGAGGACGTCCTCATTGGTAGTGTTCTCCCTGTTGCGCCCTCGTTGAGAGCGATCTCCCTGGAGAACGCCCTCCTTGAGAGTGGTCTCCCTGAGAGCATGCTCATGGGAAGCAGTCTCCTTGAGAGCGGTATTCGTAAGAGTGCCCTCCTTGAGTATGCCCTTCTTGAGAGAGATCTTGCTGAGGATGCCTTCATCGTGAACGTTCTCCCTCGAGTGCCCTCATCGGGAGGAGTCTCCTTGGGAGCGTTCTTCCTAAGTGTGCCCTCCCTGAGAACGCCCTCCTTGAGATCAATCTCATTGAGAATGCCCTAATCGGGAGTGTTCTCCCTGGAGCGCCCTCATCGGGAGCAGTCTGCTTGGGAGCGATCTTCCTAAGAGTGCCCTCCCTAAGAACGCCCTCCTTGAGAGCAATCTCACTGAGGACGCCTTCATCGGGAGCGTTCTCCCTGGAGCGCCCTCATTGAGAGCGGTCTCCCTAGAGAATGCCCTCCTTGAGGGCGGTCTCTCTGACAGTAACCTCATCAAAAGCGTTCTTCTTGGAGCGCCCTCGTTGAGAGCGTTTTGTCGAAGAGTGCCCTCCTTGAGAGCGTTCTCCCTGAGAGCGGCCTCCGTGAGAGCGTTCTCCATGAGAGCACCTTGCGTTATGCACATGAGAGTTTTCACCTTGAGAGCATTCTTTCGTAGAGCGCCCTTCCTAAGAGCATCTTCCCTGAGAACGCCCTCCTTGAGAACGGTCTCCCTGAGGACGTCCTCATCGGTACTGTTCTCCTTGCAGCGCCCTTGTTGAGAGTGGTCTCCCTGAGAGCGGTCTTCATAAGAGTGCCCTCCCTGAGAGCTGTCTCCCTTAGGACGCCTTCATTGGGAGTGTTCTCCTTGGAGCACCTTCATTGAGAGTGCCCCCATAGGGAGCAGTCTCCTTGGGAGCGGTCTTCCTAAGAGTGCCCTCCCTGAGAACACCTTCGTTGAGAGCAATCTAACTGCGGATGCCCTCACTGAGATCGGTGTCGCTAGGGATGCCTTCTTTGAGAGCGTTCTCCCTCAGAGCGACCTCCCTGAGAGCACCTTGCATTTCACACGTGAGAGTGTTCTCCTCCTTAGAGTGGCATTTCGGAGAGCGTTCTCTTTGAGAACGCCCTCCCAGAGAGCGCCTTGCGCCACGCATGTGAGAGCGCTCTCCTTGAGCCGGTCCTTCGTGATCAAATTTATAAGGGTGCGGGATGGTATGGCTGAAACTAGCGCTTGCTTCTCTTTCCCCAATGCAAGGGTGCAAGTGGCACCAAGGATGCGAGGAACGTCCTCCGTGGCGGTCAACCGGGGTTGGTGACCCCAACCACGACTCTCGACAATGGATATCTCGGCTCTCGTTTCGATGAAGAATGTAGCAAAATGCGATACTTTGTGTGAATTGCAAAATCCCGTGAATCATTGAATCTTTGAACGTAAGTTGCGCCCGAGGCCTAGGTCGAGGGCACGTCTGGCTGGGTGTGATGAAAGATCCTAGGGTGCGCCCTCTTCACCCTGTGCAAGGGGGCAGCGGATGTGGTCGTCCATGTCTCCCGAGGTGCGGTCACCTGAAAAGTTGCCATCGATCGTGTTTTCTAGCTTCTACCTGGACAGAGCGATGGATGGTGGTGGTGGTCTGTGCGTTCCCTGCGCTGAGCACGCAGGAGGTACGTTGGCCCCCTCCCCGCCCTTCTCCTTCGGTGCGATGCAGGACCGAGCGATCGGCGGGGGTGATGTTCCTCCTTTGCGTCGCGCATAGGAGGGGTGATGCTCCCTCTTCGTAGTGACCCCAGTTCAGGCGAGGGTACCCGCCGAGTTTAAGCATATAACTAAGCGGAGGAAGAGAAACTTACGAGGATTCCCCTAGTAACGGCGAGCGAACCGGGAACAACCTAGCGTGAAAATCTGGCGGCGGTGGCCGCCTGAATTGTAGTCTGCAGAAGCGTCCCCTACGGCAGACCGAGCCTAAGTCCCTTGGAATGGGGCGCTGGAGAGGGTGATAGCCCCATCGGGCTCGGACCCTGCTGCATCACGGGGCGCTATCGGCGAGTCAGGTTGTTTGGGAATGCAGCCCTAAGCGGGTGGTAAATTCCGTCCAAGGCTAAATCCGCGCGAGAGACCGATACTGAACAAGTACCGTGAGGAAAAGATGAAAAGGACTTTGAAAAGAGAGTTAAAAAGTGCTTGAAATTCTCGAGAGGGAAGCAGATGGAGGCCAACGTTGCTTCCCGGCCGGACGTGGAGCGGAGCGTGTACGCTTCGGTCCGCCGCTCGGTCCGAGAGGCGAGTCAGTGTGGATCGACGCCGTGGCATAAGCATGTGTAGCTGGCTGCACGTGTGCTGCTGCTGCGATGGTCGAGGGTCCAAGCACGTGTCCCCTGGAGGGGTGGGTCCTGCGGCGTCTGCACGCTCGGGATGCGGATTGCGTGGGCTTTCCATTCGACCCGTCTTGAAACACCGACCAAGGAGTCTAATATGCGTGCGAGTCGTCGGGTTTGGAAACCCGCACGGCGCAAGGAAGTTGAAAGGCGGGATCCGTACGTGGGTGCGGAGCACCGTCCACTGACCTTGATCTTGTTGAGAAGGGTTCGAGTGAGAGCATGCCTGTTGGGACCCGAAAGATGGTGAACTATGCCTAAGCAGGGTGAAGCCAGAGGAAACTCTGGTGGAGGCCTGTCGCGATACTGACGTGCAAATCGTTCGTCTGACTTGGGTATAGGGGCGAAAGACTAATCGAACCATCTAGTAGCTGGTTCCCTCCGAAGTTTCCCTTAGGATAGCTGGAGCTCGCGTTCTCGAGTTTTATCAGGTAAAGCAAATGATTAGAGGCATCGGGGGCGCAACGCCCTTGACCTATTCTCAAACTTTAAATAGGTAAGACGGCACGGCTACCTCGGTGAGCCATGTCAGCGAATCGAGAGCTCCAAGCGGGCCATTTTTGGTAAGCAGAACTGGCGATGCAGGCTGAACCAAAAGTCGAGCTATGGTGCCTAACTGCACGCTAACCCAGAACCCACAAAGGGTGTTGGTTGATTAAGATAGCAGGACAGTGGTCATGGAAGTCGAAATCCACTAAGGAGTGTGTAACAACTCACCTACCGAATCAACTAGCCCCGAAAATGGATGGCGCTTAAGCGTGCGACCTACGCTCGGCCATCAGGGCAAGTGCCAGGCCCTAATGAGTAGGAGGGCGCGGCGGTCCGTTGCGAAGCCTAGGGCACGAGCCCGGGTGGTGCGGCCGCCGGTGCAGATCTTGGTGGTAGTAGCAAATATTCAAATGAGAACTTTGAAGACCGACGTGGAGAAAGGTTCCATGTGAACAGCACTTGGACATGGGTTAGTCAATCCTAAGAGATGGGGGAGCCCCTTCTAATGGGTGCACTCCGCACGAGATCTCGAAAGGGAATCGGGTTAACATTCCCGAACCAGGACATGGCAGTGGATGGCAACGTCAGGGGATCCAGAGACGCCGGCGAGGGCCCTGGGAAGAGTCATCTTTTCTTTTTAACAGCCTACCCACCCTGAAATCGGCTCAACCGGAGATAGGGTCCAGCGGCTGGAAGAGCATCGCACGTCCTGCAGTGTCCAGTGCGTCCTCGGCGGCCCCTGAAAATTTGGAGAACCGAGTACCGTTCATGCCCGATCGTACTCATAACCACATCAGGTCTCCAAGGTGAACAGCCTCTGGTCCATAGAACAATGTAGGTAAGGGAAGTCGGCAAAACGGATCCGTAACTTCCCAATCAACATACGGTGCAAAAGACGGTTTGGCTGAAACTGGCCCAATCAACATATAGGCGGAGAGGTAGCGTTCTCCCTGGGAGCACCTCACATAGCTGCGCTGGCACAAGCACTCTCACCAGACCAAGTGTGGGCCGAACGGTCCCTCGTGACCAAGGGTTGGCCCAACGAACCCTCGTGACAAAGTTTACAAGGGTGCAGGATGGTATGGCTGAAATTGGCCCAATCAACATATGTGGGAAGAGGTAGCGTTCTCCCTAGGAGCACCTCACATAGCTGCGCTGGCACAAGCGCTCTCACCAGACCATGTTTTGGCCCAACGGTCCCTCGTGACCAAATTTACAAGGGTGCAGGATGGTATGGTTGAAACTGGCCCAATCAACATATGTGGGGAGGGGTAGCGTTCTCCCTGGAAGCACTGCATGGTGCTCTCACAAGAGTGCTCTCCATGGGAGCACCTCGCATAGCTGCGCTGGCACGAGCTCTCTCACGAGACCAACTGATGGCGCAACGGACCCTCGTGACCAAGTGTTGGCCAAATGATCCCTCGTGACCAAGCGTTGAACCAACGATCCCTCATGATCCAGTTTTGGCCCAACGGTCCCTCGTGATCAAGCATTGGCCCAACGGTCCCTCGTGACTAAGCGTTGGCCCAACGGTCCCTCGTGATCAAGTGTCAGCGCAATGGTCCCTCGTGACCACATTTATAAGGGTGCGGGATGGTATGGCTGAAACTGGCCCAATCAACATATATGGGGAGAGGTAGCATTCTCCCTGGGAGCCCTGCACGATGCTCTCGCAAGAGTGCTCTCCATGGGAGCACCTCGCATACCTTCGTTGGCAGAAGCGCTCTCACGAGACCAAGCGATCACCCAATGGACCCTCGTGACCAAGTGTTGGTGCAACGGTCCCTCGTGACCACATTTATAATGGTGCAGGATGGTATGGCTGAAACTGGCCCAATCAACATATATGGGGAGAGGTAGCATTCTCCCTGGGAGCCCTGCACGATGCTCTCGCAAGAGTGCTCTCCATGGGAGCACCTCGCATAGCTGCGTTGGCACGAGACCAATTGTTGGCGCAACGGTCCCTCATGACCAAGTGTCGACGCAACGGTCCCTCATGACCAAGTGTTGGCCCAACGGTCCCTCGTGACCAAGTGTTGGCCAAACGGGCCCTCATGACTAAGGGTTGGCCCAACGGTCCCTCGTGTCCAAGTGTGGGTCCAATGGTCCCTCGTGACCAACTGTTGGCCAAACAGTCCCTCGTGACCAACTGTTGGCCAAATGGTCCCTCCTGACCAAGGGTTGGCCCAGTGGTCCCACGTGACCAACTGTTGGTGCAACGGTCCCTCGTGACCAAGTGTCGGCGCAACGGTCCCTCGTGACCAAGTGTTGGCCCAACGGTCCCTCGTGACCACATTTATAAGGGTGCAGGATGGTATGGCTGAAACTGGCCCAATCAACATATATGGGGAGAGGTAGCGTTCTCCCTGGGAGCACTGCACGGTGCTCTCGCAAGAGTGCTCTCCATGGGAGCACCTCGCATAGCTACGCTGGCACGAGACCAAGTGATGGCCCAACAGACCCTCATGACCAAGTGTTGGCCAAATGGTCCCTCGTGACCAACTATTGTCCAAACGATCCCTCGTGGCCAAGTGTTAGCCAAACGAACCCTCGTGACTAAGGGTTGGCCCAATGGTCCCTCGTGTCCAAGTGTGGGCCCAATGGTTCCTCGTGACCAACTGTTGGCCAAACGGTCCCTCCTAACCAAGGGTTGGCCCAATGGTCCCTCGTGACCAAGTGATGGCCCAACGATCCTTCGTGACCAAGTGTCGACGCAACGGTCACTCGTGACCAAGTGTTGGCCCAACGGTCCCTCGTGACCACATTTATAAGGGTGCAGGATGGTATGGCTGAAACTGGCCCAATCAACATATATGGGGAGAGGTAGCGTTCTCCCTGGGAGCACTGCACGGTGCTCTCGCAAGAGTGCTCTCCATGGGAGCACCTCTCATAGCTGCGCTGGCACGAGACCAAGTGATGGCCCAACATACCCTCGTGACCAAGTGTTGGCCAAACGGTCCCTCGTGACCAAGGGCTGGCCCGATGGTCCCTCGTGACCAACTGTTGGCCAAACGGTCCCTCGTGACCAAGTGTCGGCGCAACGGTCCCTCGTGACCAAGTGTTGGCCCAACGGTCCCTCGTGACCACATTTATAAGGGTGCAGGATGGTATGGCTGAAACTGGCCCAATCAACATATATGGGGAGAGGTAGCATTCTCCCTAGGAGCACTGCACGGTGGTCTCGCAAGAGTGCTCTCCTTGGAAGCACCTCGCATAGCTGCGCTGGCACGAAACCAAGCGATGGCCCAACGGACCGTCGTGACCAAGTGTTGGCCAAACAGTCCCTCGTGACCAACTGTTGTCCAAATGGTCCCCCATGAACACATTTATAAGGGTGCAAGATTGTATGGCTGAAACTGGCCCAATCAACATATACGGGGAGAGGTAGCGTTCTCCCTGTGAGCACTGCACGGTCCTCTCGCAAGAGTGCTCTCCATGGGAGCACCTCGCATAGCTGCGCTGGTACGAGCGCTCTCACGGGACCAACTGATGGCCCAACGGACCCTCGTGACCAAGTGTTGGCCAAACCATCCCTCGTGACCAAGCGTTGAACCAACGATCCCTAGTGACCCAGTGTTGGCCCAACTGTCCCTCGTGATCAAGCGTTGGCCCAACAGTCGCTCGTGACCAAGATTTGAACCAGCAGTCCCTCGTGACCAAGTGTCGGCACAACGGTCCCTCCTGACCACATTTATAAGGGTGCAGGATGGTATGGCTGAAACTGGCCCAATCAACATATATGGGGAGAGGTAGCGTTCTCCCTGGGAGCACTGCACAGTGCTCTTGCAAGAGTGCTCTCCATGGGAGCACCTCGCATAGCTGCGCTGGCACGAGACCAAGTGATGTCCCAACGGACCCTCGTGACCAAGTGTTGGCCAAACGGTCCCTCGTGACAAACTGTTGTCCAAACGGTCCCTCGTGACCAAGTGTTGGCCAAACGGACCCTCGTGACTAAGGGTTGGCCCAATGGTCCCTTGTGTCCATGTGTGGGCCCAATGATCCCTCATGACCAACTGTTGGCCAAACGGTCCCTCGTGACCAAG
This sequence comes from Gnetum montanum, assembly GCA_015680685.1. NCBI lineage: Eukaryota > Viridiplantae > Streptophyta > Gnetopsida > Gnetales > Gnetaceae > Gnetum > Gnetum montanum. The sequence goes on from MNCI01025908.1 coordinate 132,131, forward strand.
TGTCGGCGCAACGGTCCCTCATGATCAAGTGTTGGCCCAACGGTCCCTCGTGACCACATTTATAAGGGTGTAGGATGATATGGCTGAAACTGGCCCAATCAACATATATGGGGAGAGGTAGCGTTCTCCCTGGGAGCACTGCATGGTGCTCTCACAAGAGTGCTATCCATGGGAGCACCTCGCATAGCTGCGCTGGCACGAGACCAAGTGATGTCCCAACGGACCCTCGTGACCAAGTGTTGGCCAAACGGTCCCTCGTGACCAAGCGTTGAACCAACGATCCCTCGTGACCCAGTGTTGGCCCAACAGTCCCTCGTAACCAAGCGTTGGCCCAACGGTCCCTCGTGACCAAGCGTTGAACTAGCGGTCCCTCGTGACCACATTTATAAAGGTGCAGGATGGTATGGCTTAAACTAGCCCAATCAACATATATGGGGAGAGGTAGCGTTCTCCCTGGGAGCACTGCATGGTGCTCTCACAAGAGTGCTATCCATGGGAGCACCTCGCATAGCTGCGCTGCCACGAGACCAAGTGATGGCCCAACGGACCCTCGTGACCAAGTGTTGGCCAAACGGTCCCTCGTAACCAACTGTTGTCCAAACGGTCCCTCGTGACCAAGTGTTGGCCAAACGGACCGTTGTGACTAATGGTTGGCCCAACGGTCCCTCATGTCCAAGTATGGGCCCAATGGTCCCTCGTGACCAACTGTTGGCCAAACGGTCCCTCGTGACCAAGGGTTGGCCCAATGGTCCCTCGTGACCAAGTGATGGCCCAACGGACCCTCGTGACCAAGTGTCGGCGCAACGGTCCCTCATGACCAAGTGTTGGCCCAACGGTCCCTCGTGACCACATTTATAAGGGTGTAGGATGGTATGGCTGAAACTGGCACAATCAACATATATGGGAAGAGGTAGCATTCTCCCTGGGAGGACTGCACGGTGCTTTCGCAAGAGTGCTCTCCATGGGAGCACCTCGCATAGCTACGCTGGCATGAGACCAAGTGATGGCCCAACGGACCCTCGTGGCCAAGTGTTGGCCAAACGGTCCCTCATAACCAACTGTTGTCCAAACGGTCCCTCGTGACCAAGTTTTGGCCAAACGGACCCTTGTGACTAATGGTTGGCCCAACGGTCCCTCGTGTCCAAGTGTGGGCCCAATGGTCCCTTGTGACCAACTGTTGGCCAAATGGTCCCTCATGACCAAGGGTTGGACCAATGGTCCCTGGTGACCAAGTGATGGCCCAACGGACCCTCGTGACCAAGTGTCGGCGCAACGGTCCCTCATGACCAAGTGTTGGCCCAACGGTCCCTCGTGACCACATTTATAAGGGTGCAGGATGGTATGGCTGAAATTGGCCCACACAACATATATGGGGAGAGGTAGCATTCTCCCTGGGAGCACTGCACGGTGCTCTCGCAAGAGTGCTCTCCATGAGAGCACCTCGCATAGCTGCGTTGGCACGAGACCAAGTGATGGCCCAACGGACCCTCGTGACCAAGTGTCGGCGCAATGGTCCCTCGTGACGAAGTGTTGGCCCAACGGTCGCTCGTGACCAAGTGTTGGCCAAACGGACCCTCGTAACTAAGGGTTGGCCCAACGGTCCCTCGTGTCCAAGTGTGGGCCCAATGGTCCCTCATGCCCAACTGTTGGCCAAACGGTCCCTCGTGACCAAGTGTTGGCCAAACGGTCCCTTGTGACCAAGGGTTGGCCCAGTGGTCCCTCGTGACCAACTGTTGGCGCAACGGTCCCTCGTCACCAAGTGTCAGCGAATGATCCCTCGTGACCAAGTGTTGGCCCAACGGTCCCTCGTGACCACATTTATAAGGGTGCAGTATGGTATGGCTGAAACTGACCCAATCAACATATATTGGGAGAGGTAGCGTTCTCCTTGGGAGCATTGCACGGTGCTCTCACAACAGTGCTCTCCATGGGAGCACCTCGCATAGCTGCGCTGGCACGAGACCAAGTGATGGAGAAACGGACACTCGTGACCAGCTATTGTCCAAACGGTCCCTCGTGACCAAGTGTTGGCCAAACGGACCCTCGTGACTAAGGGTTGGCCCAACGGTCCCTCGTGTCCAAGTGTGGGCCCAATGGTCCCTCGTGACCAACTGTTGGCCAAACGGTCCCTCGTGACCAAG
>MNCI01025908.1:149272-159736 GCA_015680685.1 Gnetum montanum
GCCCTCATCAAAAGCGTTCTCCTTGGAGCGTCCTTGTTGAGAGCGTTTTGTCGAAGAGTGCCCTCCTTGAGAGCGTTCTCCCTGAGAGCATCCTCAGTTAGAGCGGCCTCCGTGAGAGCGTTCTCCATGAGAGCACCTTGCGTTACGCACGTGAGATTTTTCATCTTGAGAGCACCCTTCCTAAGAGCGCCCTCCATGAGAACGCCCTCCTTGAGAGCGGTCTCCCTGAGGACGTCCTCATCGGTAGCATTCTCCCTGTTGCACCCTCGTTGAGAGTGGTCTCCCTAGAGAATGCCCTCCTTGAGAGCAGTCTCCCTGAGAGCGCGCTCATGGGGAGCGGTCTCCTTGAGAGCGGTCTTTGTAAGAGTGCCCTCCTTGAGAACGCCCCTCTTGAGAGTGATCTTTCTGAAGACGCCTTGATCGTGAACGTTCTCCCTTGAGCGCCCTCATCGGGAGCAGTCTCCTTGGGAGCGGTCTTGCTAAGTGTGCCCTCCCTGAGAACGTCCTCCTTGAGAGCAATCTCACTGAGGATGCCCTCATCGGGAGCATTCTCCCTGGAGCGCCCTCATTGAGAGCACCCTCATCAGGAGCAGTCTCCTTGGGAGCGGTCTTCCCAAGAGTACCCTCCCTGAGAATGCCCTCCTTGAGAGCAATCTCACTGAGGACGCCTTCATCGGGAGCGTTCTCCCTGGAGCATCCTCGTTGAGAGCGGTCTCCTTGGAGAATGCCCTCCTCGAGAGCGGTCTCTCTAATAGCACCCTCATCAAAAGCATTCTCCTTGGAGCGCCCTCATTGAGAGCATTTTGTCGAAGAGTGCCCTCCTTGAGAGCGTTCTCCCTGAGAGCATCCTCCGTTATAGCGGCCTCCGTGAGAGCGTTCTCCATGAGAGCACCTTGCGTTATGCATGTGAGATTTTTCACCTTGAGAGCGCCCTTCCTAAGAGCACCCTCCCTGAGAACGCCCTCCTTGAGAGCGGTCTCCCTGAGGACGTCCTCATCGGTAGCGTTCTCCCTATTGCACCGTCGTTGAGAGCGGTCTCCCTGGAGAATGCCCTCCTTGAGAGCGGTCTCCCTGAGAGCGCGCTCATGGGGAGCGGTCTTCTTGAGAGTGGTCTTTGTAAGAGTGCCCTCCTTGAGAACGCCCTTCTTGAGAGTGATCTTGCTGAGGAAGCCTTGATCGTGAACGTTCTCCCTCGAGTGCCCTCATCGGGAGCAGTCTCCTTGGGAGCGGTCTTCCTAAGTGTGCCCTCCCTAAGAACGCCCTCCTTGAGAGGAATCTCACTGAGGACACCCTCATCGGGAGCGTTCTCCCTGGAGCGCCCTCATCGGGAGCAGTCTCCTTGGGAGCGGTCTTCCCAAGAGTGCCCTCCCTTAGAACACCCTCCTTGAGAGAAATCTCACTGAGGATGCCTTCATCGGGAGCGTTCTCCCTGGAGCGCCCTCATTGAGAGCAATCTCCCTGGAGAATGCCCTCCTTGAGAGCAGTCTCTCTGACAGCGCCCTCATCAAAAACGTTCTCCTTAGAGCACCCTCATTTAGAGCGTTTTGTTGAAGAGTGCCCTCCTTGAGAGCGTTCTCCCTGAGAGCATCCTCCGTTAGAGCGGCCTCTGTGAGAGCGTTCTCGATGAGAGCACCTTATGTTACGCATGTGAGAGTTTTCACCTTGAGAGCGTTCTTTCGTAGAGTGCCCTTCCTAAGAGCACCTTCCCTGAGAATGCCCTCCTTGAGAGCAGTCTCCCTGAGGACGTCCTCATCGGTAGCGTTCTCCTTCGAGGGCCCTCATTGAGAGTGGTCTCCCTGAGAGCGGTCTTCGTAAGAGTGCCCTCCCTGAGAGCTATCTCCCTTAGGGCACCTTCATCGAGAGTGTTCTCCCTGGAGCGCCTTCATTGAGAGCACCCCCATCGGGAGCAGTCTCCTTGGGAGCGGTCTTCCTAAGAGTGCCCTCCCTGAGAATGCCCTCGTTGAGAGCAATCAAACTGCGGACGCCCTCACTGAGATCGGTGTCGCTGGGGATGCCCTCTTTGAGAGCGTTCTCCCTCAGAGCGACCTCCCTGAGAGCACCTTGCATTGCGCACGTGAGAGTGTTCTCCTNCGGAGCGTTCTCCCTGTAACACCCTGGTTGAGAGCACTGTGTCGAAGAGTGCCCTCCCTGAGAGCGTTCTCCCTGAGAGCTACCTCCATCAGAGTGGCCTTCACGAGAGTGTTCTCCTTGAGAGCGCCTTGCGCCCTCGTGTGAATGTTCTCCTCGAGAGCGTCGTCGTTGAGAGTATTCTTTGGAGGAGCACCCTCCCTGAGAACGCCCTCCGTAAGAGTGCCCTCTGTTAGAGTGGCCTTTCGGAGAGCGTTCTCTTTGAGAACGCCCTCCCAGAGAGCGCCTTGCGCCATGCACGTGAGAGCGCTCTCCTTGAGCTGGTCCTTCGTGATCAAATTTATAACGGTGCAGGACGGTATGGCTGAAACTAGCCCAATCAACATATATAGGGGGAGGTAGAGTTGACGAGCGGTTGGAGTGATAGAGCGATATGTGGGTTTCTCCCCTTAGGGATATCTTGCCCTGCCCATGATATCGCGGCCTTGTTGTTCATGTCCGTGACTTGCGAGCCTTGTTTGCGAAGAAGGATAGCCCCGGAGAAGGCGTTGTCCTCGTTTACGATTTGAGATAAAAGGCTTGCAGCGTTGTGGGCATGTTCCATGGGGTTGGTTGCCTTGGAGCGTTCTTCTTAGAGCGCCCTCGTTGAGAGCTCCCTCTGGGCGAGTGGTCTTCCTCAAAAGGGACCTCCCTGAGCGCACTTTGTGTTATGCACGCGAGAGTGTTTTCCTAGAGAGCACCCTTGTTGAGATTGTTCTCTTGGGAAGCTACCTCCATTAGAACAGTGTCATTGAGATGGATTTTGCTGGGGACGCCGTCATTGAGAGAGTCCCTCTTTAAGAGCGTTCTACGTGAGATTGCCCTCCTCGAGAGCGTTCTCCCTGAGAGCTCTCTCCCTTAGAGCGACCTCTCTCAGAGCGTTCTCCTCTAGGGCACCTTGCGTTATGCACGTGAGAGTGTTCTCCCTGAGAGCGCCTTTGTTGAGAGCATTGTCTTGGAGAGTGGCCTCGATTAGAATGCCTTCCTTAAGAGCGGGCTCCGTGAGATCACCCTCAATGAGAGCGTTGTTTTTAGGAGTGCCCTTCATTGGAGAGGCCTTCGGAACAACGTTCTCTTTGAGAGTGCCCTCGTTGAGATCGTTCTGTCGAAGAGTACCTTCGTTTAGAGCGCGCCATTCATGAGAGCGTTTTCCCTGAGAGCAGCCTCTATGAGAACATTCTTCCTGAGGATGCATTCTTTGATTATCTTGTGCTACGCCCATGAGAGCGTTCTTTTTGAGAGCGCCCTCGTTGAGAGCTCTTTCTCAGAAGGTGCCCTCTTAGAGAATGGTCTTCGTTAGTGCAAGCACCCTCAGAGCGTTCGACCTGAGATCACCTTGTGTTACGCATATGATAGTGTTCTCCTCGAGAGCGCTGTTGTTGGGAGCATTCTCTTAGAGAGCGTCCTCCATTACAGTGCCCTCGTTGAGATCGGTCTGGCTGAGGATGCCCTCCTTGAGAGCGTTCTTCTTCAAAGAGCCCTTTGTTAGAGCGACCATCTGACAAGTGTTCTCTTTGAGGGTGCCCTTTCCCGAATCATTCTTCATAGAGTGCCCTCATCGAGATCGTTTTGTCGAAGGATGCCCTCATTTAGATCGCCTTTGCTGAGATCATTCTTCCTAAGAGCGGTCTCTGTGAAAGCGTTCTCCTTGAGAGCTTCCTCCATGATGGCGTTGTCCATGGGATCACCTTGCGTTATGCACGTGAGAGTGTTCACCTAGAGAGTGGCATCATTGAGAACACTTGGATCAGAGAGTGCCCTTTCTAAGAGTGCCCTCACTGAGAACGGTGTCGTTGAGGACACCCTTCTGGAGAGGCATCCTCCTTAAGAATGTTCTTGGTGGTAGCGGCCTCTCTAGGAGCGTGCTCCATTAGAGCTGCTTTTCGGATAGTGTTCTCCTTGAGAGTGCCTTCCCCGAGAGCACCTAGCATTAGTCACGTGAGAGTGTTCTCTTGGAGAGTGCTCTCGTTGAGAGATCGCTCTCGAAGGATGCCCTCGTTGAGAGCGTCCTCCTTGAGAGTGTTGTACATGAGATCGCCTTCCCTGAGAGCGTTCTCCTGGACAGCGCCCTACCAAAGTGGCCTTCCATTTGAGAATTCTCCGCGGAGTGCCATCATCGAGAACATTTTGTTGAAGAGCGCCCTCCAGTAGAGAGGCCTTTGCAAGAGCGTTCTCCTTGAGAGCGGATTCGATAAAAGCGTTGTCCATGAGAGCACCTTGCGTTATGCATGTGAGAGTGTTCACCTCGAGAGCGCCCTCGTTGAGCACGTTCTTTTGGAGAACTCCCTTCGTAAGAGTGCCCTTCCTGAGAATGCCCTCCTTGAGATTGGCCTCCCAGAGGATGCCCTGCTCAAGAGCGTCTTTCTTAAGAACGTTCTTCATGAGATCGACCTCCCCAGGAGTGCCCTCCTTGAGAGCGTTCTCATGCAGAGCTTTCTGCATAAGAGTGACATCTTGAAGAGCGATCTCCTTAAGAGCATCTTTCTCGAGAGTGTTCTCGTAGAGAGCTTCATCTTGGAGGGTAACCTCCCGGAGAGCGGTCTCCCTTAGAGCGTTCTCCCTGAGAGCACTTTGCGTTATGTAGGTAAGAGTGTTCTCCTTGAGAGCACCTTTGTTGAGCTACATTTTTATTAGAATGCCATCCTTGAGATCGGTCTTATTGGGGATGCCCTCCTTTAGAGCGTTCTACATGAGATCGCCCTCCCCGAGAGCGTTGATTTGGTGTTTCGTGACCAAATTTATAAGGGTGCGGGATGGTATGGCTGAAACTGGCCCAATCAACATATATAGGGGGAGGTAGAGTTGACGAGAGGTTGGAGAGATAGAGTGATAAGTGGGTTTCTCCCCCCAGGGATGTTTTGCCCTGCCCACGATATCACAGCGTGGTTGTTCATGTGGATGACTTGTAAGGCTTGTTGGGAAGAAGGATAACCCTGGAGAAGGTGGTGTCCTCGTTTACGATTTGATTCGGGTGACCATTTCGTGGTCGTTGTTGGTTTTGGTTTGAGGACTCTATAGACTCGGGTGACCATCTGGAGGTCGTAGCACAACGAAAAGAGCCTTTTGTGGACTCAAGGACATAGGTAGCGCCTTCCCTTGGAGTAGCTTGCAAATTTTGAGCGCACGCTCGAACACGATCGTGAGTTGTTTAAGGGTTAGGAGAAGTAGTCGGAGGGATGTTTGAGGCCATGTCTCGAAAATCCCTTGTCTTGGCTGCGGCACGCTGTGTCTCTGTGTTTCACGAAGGAGTTTTCTATTGCTCGGTCACATGACGGGGAATTCGGTTAACCCTGAAACTCATTTCTATAGAGTTGCGATATCGGAGCCGGCACTGATGGCTTTACGGGATTGAACGATCCCTTGTGGAAACGTTGTTCAATGATTTCGTGCGAACGGCAGCGTTGATTCGGTGCGGTGGAGGAGGCAGAGCATTTGGACGCCCCCACGGGGTAGCGTCGAGCGCATGTCGTCTCTGCCTATTCACCGATTCGATTGCCTAGTAGCGCATGGGTGGTAATGGCGAGTGTAACGACGGAAAATGTCGGCAGCTGGAAATACCGACCGAAATTCCGTATACACAGCTTTAACCACAGATCCGCGCGAGGGCTAAGCTAGAAAAATGAATCCGCGGTGCCCTGAATGGTCTTGTCGATCAAACAGGGACTTACAGGTCAGTAAAAGCGATGAAGATTATGGATTTTTGTGTGCCGTGATTTGGTGCGAGAGATCGTAAAACGGGAAGACAACGACGTAGATGGATCGCTACGAAGATAATGCCAAAATGCTGAAAAGATGCTAATCGGGAGAGAAAACAACGTGTACGTCGCAAAGATCAAAGATCTATGTTTCAATGCTGGATCGGATGTATGCTTGTGTGTATATTACGTTACAATGGGAGAAAACCCCCAACAACTGGATGCAAAATGAGCACAAAACAACAAGAAAACTGTCTGGATAGAAGTCTGATCTACCTTGTAGGCCCAAAGCTTAGGTGCAGGAATAGTCAAGCTCTAAAGTCTGTCGATCTTTTGAACGATAGAACCTGCTAACTGGGCGAGACGACTCTGCAATTCCTGTTCTCCTTCTTTGCTTCAGGTAGATCTGCGGTTAGGGCTCAGGCATGCTGTGTTCTATTTCTGCTAAAGGATGGTGTTTGCAGCGGTTACCAAAGGTTGCTCTTGTTTCTCTGTTCAAGGCGATAAGTGTTCCCTTGCTCAGAAAATGCTCTTGTCCTCTTGATCTGCTGCCAACGAAAAGTGAGAGGTGCTCTGGTGCTCTGGTTCATTAATTTGTCAACTGGCCAACTCCCCCCAATCTCCTCTTCTTTGTGTATTTGTCAGCCGGGGTATTTATAGGCCGCGACATGCGCAACCCTGATGATGTGGGCCCGAATGTTGTGGATCCTGTCGACGTGATTCTTTTAAGTTGAACTACGACTACGCACAACACGCTCGTTTGCGTGCTGTGCGTGTAAAGAGCAGGCCCATGATAGGCGTGTCTCGGCTGTGTTTGCGCTCATTCGCATTGTGTTGCGTGTATGAGTGCAACCTAGGTGTAACAACAATGCGCTTACGCTCATCACGCAATTGTGCGTGACGCAGCGTAAATGTAACATACACTCTCCACGCAGCTACGCGTGGTGGAGTGTAATCAAAGTGTAACTTACGCTCATCATGCAGCTGTGCGTGACGAAGCGTAATGATCGCGTGCTTGCATTCTGACCTATGCACGAGCACGGATCGCCGCGTAACGCGCGTAAAGATCAGTTGTTTAAGCGTTGCGAGAACAAGTGCCAACCCGTCGTGTTTCTCTGGATTTTGCCTTTAACTGTCCTGGAGCTTATTACGCTCATTACGCTGCCATGCCTGATAGAGCATAAACTTGTCCTTGAGCAAATTCGCTTTTGTCTTGGAGCCTATTACGCTCATTACGCTGCCGTGCGTGATGGAGCGTAAACTTGTCCTTGAACAAATTCGTCTCTAACTGCCTTGGAGCCTATTACGCGCATTACGCTGCCGTGCGTGATGGAGCGTAAACTTGTCCTTAGACAGATTTGAGGCGCGTTCTCGCTCAAATTACGAATCTTCGCCTGAGGCCGACCCGTAATTTTCACGGTGTTTCAATGGCCCCTCTTTGTTGACGGTTAGAGGGCTTACCCGAAAAACGTCGACAAAGAATGCGAAACACCGGATTGGTAGAAGCAAGAACAACGTGCATCCATGACTACTCAGGTGTTGCTCTGTTTACGTAAAAGGAAGGCTGGCGAGTATGAGAGGTAGAAGGGTGTAACTGGAAACAGGTTTGGGGAAGATGCAAATGGTGTGTTTATTTATGTCAACAGGAATGCTTTCAGACGAGCGTAGCGCGTCAATCTGAGATATCTCTGTTACAAATTGTAGCAGGAATGCGTGCAAAAAGGAGCATTGTGCATCACTTTTGCGATGTCTCTGCTAGCGTGAGTATGAAAAAAGAAGATTTGCATATGTGAATGCTGCATATGGGAACTGGGTGGTGGGGAAGAAGGAAACAAGGATTAAGGTTAGACGCGTGTCAGGAAGAAATGCGCAAAGCTGAGTGGGTGGGCAAACCTGAGTAGCCATTTCAGCACGCTGTTGTACTTCACTGCTCAGATGGACGCACCTTTGAATGACATCCTCCAAGTTAAGTAGCCTACAACCACAAAAGAAAATAGGGGACACCATTGAAAGGCGAGGGTCTTGGAACCAATGCTATTTGATGTTGACCAGAGCCAATGGATTGTAAATGTTGAGCTGGAGCACTTGGGCGGAGCCACCAATCCTGATGATTCGGCACTGCATACCTTCGCCAAAAGGCATCAGATGCAGTGCAGCTCACTGGTTGCACCGGGAACCGGCCAGATGAATCTGCGAAGCTGGCTCCCGATAGCGATGATTGGCGGAGACTCCTGGGGCCATGACCAACGAGGATTTCGTTGGGGCTCCTGCTAACAAGGCTAAACTCCCAGAGCTGCTACCACTACGATGGGTGCGGTGGCGGCATCTCCGAGGGATCAGTAAGATGCCTCTTTGCTTGTCCGAGGGATCAGTAAGATGCCGATGAGGTGGCGATACTGGGACTGTCTCAGTACCCCTCCTCGTCTGCTGTGCAACTGTACAGGAGTAATCACGCTCGCTTGAACATGGTGGTGATCTGTACATCCCAATTTTAAGTCTTGGAAGACTGCCGTTACTGGTTTTAAGTCTCAGCAGACCATGGTCCTAGTTTAAAGTCCGGGCGGACCGAGAAGTGCTAGTTTTACGTCGTAGCGGACGGTGGTCAGGCTGGTTTATGGTCTCAGCAGACCGTGCTGTGGATGTCAGTTTCATGTCGTGACCCAGGGACAGATCTGTGCTGGTTTCACGTCTCAGCAAACGGCTACTTACCTGTGCCAGTTTAGTGTCATGGCGGACGCGTGCAAAAGGTGCCAGTTTTTCGTCTTGGCGGACCTGCAGTGCCAGTTTTGCGTCGTGGCGGACGTTAGGTGCCAGTTTTACGTCATATTAGACGATCAGTGCCATACCTGCTGTCAACACCGTAGATGCCGCTAGATGAAATACCACTTTAAGTACACATGATTCACAGGATTTGCTAACTCGGTGCCGTTGACGTCTGCCAATTTGAACGCTTCGTTGCTGTATGCGTCAGTTACCAAGAAAGGGCCTTCCCAGTTTGCAGAGAACTTGCCTACTGGTTCACGCACAGCCTTGAGAACCAGGTCTCCTTGTTTGATTGGACGCTGCTGAAGATTATGATGATGCTTTTGTCTCTGTTTATCTTGATATTTCTCAATTACTTCAAGAGCCTGTATCCGCTTCCCTTCCAATGACTCCAAATCCATTATTTGAGCCTCGGTGTGTTGAGGCTCATTTATAATGGTGGAGAGGACCATTCTTAGAGAAGGAATTTGCAATTCAATAGGTAGCACCGCCTCAGATCAATAGACTAGGCCATAGGGCGTACTGCCTGTAGCTGTTCTGCACGTAGTACGATATGCCCATAGCACGTAGAGGATCTGTTCATGCCACCGCCTTTTGTTGCCATCGAACATTTTCTTGAGCAAATTGATGATTATCTTGTTCGATGCTTCAGCTTGACCATTTTCTTGTGGGTAATAAGGGGAGGAAAAGGACTGCCTGATGCCTAGGTTGTCACAGAAGGATTTGGTATCCACGCTACTAAACTGTGGCCCATTGTCGGTCACAATAGTCATTGGGAGACCAAATCGGGTTACAATGTTATCCAAGATGAAATGGCAAACCTATTGGGATGTAATTTTCCGCAGGGGGATAGCTTCCACCCACTTCGTGAAGTACTCAGTGGCAGTAATGATGAAGCTATGTCCTACGGAAGATTTTGGCGTGATGGGTCCTATAATGTCCAGTCCCCATCGTTGGAATGGCCATGTGATCTGTGTGGTGTGCAATTCTGTGGGTGACACATGGATGAGGTTTGGGTGACGTTGACACGTGTCACAGGTTTTAACCTTTGTCAAACAATCTCTTTCCATGCGTGGCCAGTAGTACCCTAAGCGACGGATTTTTAGGGCCATAGCCCATGGTGCTACGTGGCTGCCGCACAGTCCCTCGTGAACCTCGCTGATGATGTGTTGTGCTTGGTCTGTGTTAACGCAGGTGAGCAATACGCCATCAAAGGAGCGTCTGCAGAGAGTGCTGTCTCCGATGATGATGTAGTGTTTAGCTCGCTTTCGGATTGCGTCTTTCTGTGCGCGCGTTAAAGCAGCTGGTAACTCACCCTGTAAAAGATAAGATTTAATGTGATCGTACCACTCAGGCATGCTTTCCTCGATAAGAGAGGAGATCTGCACCGTCTGAATGATAGGGTTTGCGTAGTCTGTAATCAATGTAGGGTAGGTGTTAAGCAAGTGTGATGGCACGTGTAAAGCCAGAGTGGCCAGTGCATTGGCCAGCGTGTTGTCAGTCCGTGGGACGTGCTGGGCATCGAAGGTCATAAATCGCCTCAGGAGACTTTTAGCCTGATCACAATAGGGCTGCAAGTGTACCGTCTTGCAGGCGTAGACTCCAGTGATTTGATTTATGACAAGCATCGAATCGCCCCTAATTGCCAGGTGTTGAACATCAAGTTCGCCTGCAGTTAGTAATCCCCTGAGGAGCCCCTTATACTCTGCCACATTGTTCATACAAGGGAAGGTCAATCGATAAGCGTGTAGACGCACATCCTCAGGCGATAGCGTAAGAACAGTGGCCGCACTGCCGCCTCTGGCGGTTGAAGCTCCATCGAAATACAATGTTGCTTCGAGGCCTGCCGAAACAGGGCTTACACTATGTACATGTTCAT
>MNCI01025908.1:171310-173810 GCA_015680685.1 Gnetum montanum
TTGAGGACTCTATAGACTCGGGTGACCGTCTCGAGGTCGTAGCACAACGAAAAGAGCCTTTTGTGGACTCAAGGACACAGGTAGCGCCTTCCCTTGGAGTAGCTTGTGAATTTTGAGCGCACGCTTGAACACGATCGTAAGTTGTTTAAGGGTTAGGAGAAGAAGTCGGACGGATGTTTGAGGCCATGTGTCAAAAATCCCTTGTCTTGGCTGCGGCACGCTGTGTCTTTGTGTTTCATGAAGGATTTTTCTGTTGCTCGGTTGCGTGATGGGGAATTCGGTTAACCTTGAAACTCGTTTCTATAGAGTTGCGAGATCAGAGCCGGCACTGATGACCTTACGGGATTGAACGATCCCTTGCGGAAACGTTGTTCAACGATTTTGTGCGAACAGTAGCGTTGATTTGGTGCGGTGGATGAGGCAGAGCGTTTGGATGCCCCCACGGGGTAGCGTTGAGCACATGTCTTCTTTGCCTGTTCACCGATTCAATTTCCTAGTAGCGCATGGGTGGTAATGGCGAGTTCACATGGACGGGTCGAGAAAGGACGAGGGACATGTTGTCTCTTGTTCTGCATGCAGTTGAGGGTGGCTCGTTGTTGGTTACAGTTTGAGGACTCTATAGACTTGGGTGACCGTCTCGAGGTCGTAGCATAATGAAAAGAGCCTTTTGTGGACTCAAGGACACAGGTAGCACCTTCCCTTGGAGTAGCTTGCGAATTTTGAGTGCACGCTCGAACATGGTCGTAAGTTGTTTAAGGGTTAGGAGAAGTAGTAAGAGGGATGTTTGAGGCCATGTCTCGAAAATCCCTTATCTTGGCTGTGGCACACTATGTCTCTGTGTTTCACGAAGGAGTTTTCCGTTGCTTGTTCGCGTGACGGGGAATTCGGTTAACCCTCAAACTCGTTTCTATAGAGTTGCGAGATCGGAGCCGACACTGATGGCTTTATGGGATTGAACGATCCCATGCGGAAACGTTGTTCAACGATTTCGTGCGAATGGTAGCATTGATTCGGTGCGGTGGAGGAGGCAGAGCATTTGGACGCCCCCATGGGGTAGTGTCGAGTGCATGTTGTCTTTGCCTGTACACCGATTCGATTGCCTAGTAGCGCATGGGTGATAATGGCAAGTTCACATGGATGGGTCGAGAATGGACGAGGGACATGTTCTCTCTTGTTCTGCATGCAGTTGAGGGTGCCTCGTTGTTCGTTTTGGGTTGAGGACTCTATAGACTCGGGTGACCGTCTCGAGGTCGTAGCACAATGAAAAGAGCCTTTTGTGGACTCAAGGATACAGGTAGCGCCTTCCCTTGGAGTAGCTTGCGAAGTTTGAGCGCACGCTCAAACACGGTCGTAAGTTGTTTAAGGGTTAGGAGAAGCAGTCGAAGGGATGTTTGAGGCCATGTCTCGAAAATCCCTTGTCTTGGCTACAGCACGCTATGTCTCTGTGTTTCACAAAGGAGTTTTCTATTGCTCGATTGCGTGATGGGGAATTCGGTTAACCTTGAAACTCGTTTCTATAGAGTTGCGAGATCGGAGCCGGCACTGATGGCCTTACGGGATTGAACGATCCCTTGCGGAAACGTTGTTCAACAATTTCATGCGAACGGTAGCGTTGATTTGGTGCGGTGGAGGAGGCAGAGCGTTTGGACGTCCCCACGGGGTAGCGTCGAGCGCATGTCGTCTCTGCCTGTTCACCGATTCGATTGCCTAGTAGCGCATGGGTGGTAATGACGAGTTCACATGGACGGGTCGAGAGTGGATGAGGGACATGTTCTCTCTTGTTCTGCATGCAGTTGAGGGTGCCTCGTTGTTGGTTTCGGGTTGAGGACTCTATAGACTCGGGTGACCGTCTCGAGGTCGTAGCACAACGAAAAGAGCCTTTTGTGGACTCAAGGACACAGGTAGCGCCTTCCCTTGGAGTAGCTTGCGAAGTTTGAGCGCAGGCTCGAACACGGTCGTGAGTTTCTTAAGGGTTAGGAGAAGCAGTCGAAGGGATGTTCGAGGCCATGTCTCGAAAATCCCTTGTGTTGGCTGCGGCACGCTGTGTCTCTGTGTTTCACGAAGGAGTTTTCCGTTGCTCGGTCGCGTGACGGGGAATTCGGTTAACCCTGAAACTCGTTTCTGTAGAGTTGTGAGATCGGAGACAGCACTGATGGCCTTACGGGATTGAACGATCCCTTGCGGAAACGTTGTTCAATGATTTCGTGTGAAAGGTAGCGTTGATTCGGTGTGGTGGAGGAGGCAGAGCGTTTGGATGCCCCCACGGGGTAGCGTCGAGCGCATGTCGTCTCTGCCTATTCACCGATTCGATTGCCTAGTAGCGCATGGGTGGTAATGGCAAGTTCACATGGACAGGTCAAGAAAGGACGAGGGACATGTTCTCTCGTGTTCTGCATGCAGTTGAGGGTGCCTCATTGTTGGTTTCTGTTTGAGGACTCTATTGACTCGTGTGACCGTCTCGAGGTCGTAGCACAACGAAAAGAGCCTTTTTTGGACTCAA
>MNCI01025908.1:183810-185841 GCA_015680685.1 Gnetum montanum
CCTTGCATAGTTGCGCTGGCACGAGCGCTCTCACAAGACCAAGTGATGGCCCAATGGACCCTCGTGATCTAGTGTTGGCCAAACGGTCCCTTGTGAGCAGGCGTTGAACCAATGGTCCCTCATGACCAAGTGTTGGCCCAGCGGTCCCTCATGACCACATTTATAAGGATGCAGGATGGTATGGCTGAAACTGGCCCAATCAGCATATATGGGAAGAGGTAACGTTCTTCCTGGGAGCATCGCACGATGCTCTCGTGAGAGTGCTCTCCATGGGAGTACCTTGCATAGTTGCGCTGGCACGAGCGCTCTCACAAGACCAAGTGATGGCCCAATGGACCCTCGTGATCTAGTGTTGGCCAAACGGTCCCTTGTGAGCAGGCGTTGAACCAATGGTCCCTCATGACCAAGTGTTGGCCCAACGGTCCCTCGTGACCAAGGGTTGGCCCAATGGTCCCTTGTGACCAAGTGTTGGCCCAATGGTCCCTTGTGACCAAGTGATGGCCCAACGGTCCCTCGTGACCAAGTGTCGGCGCAACGGTCCCTCATGACCAAGTGTTGGCCAAACAGACCCTCGTGACTAAGCGTTGGCCCAACGGTCCCTCATATCCAAGTGTGGGCCCAATGGTCCCTCGTGACCAACTGTTGGCCAAACAGTCCCTCGTGACCAAGGGTTGGCCCAATGGTCCCTTGTGACCAAGTGATGGCCCAACGGTCCCTCGTGACCAAGTGTCGGCGCAACGGTCCCTCGTGACCACATTTATAAGGGTGCAGGATGGTATGGCTGAAACTGGCCCAATCAACATATATGGGGAGAGGTAGCGTTCTCCCTGGGAGCACTGCATGGTGCTCTCGCAAGAGTGCTCTCCATTGGAGCACCTCGCATAGCTACGCTAGCACGAGACCAAGTGATGGCCCAATGGACCCTTGTGACCAAGTGTTAGCCAAACGGTCTCTCGTGACCAACTGTTGTCCAAACGGTCCCTCATGACCAAGTGTTGGCCAAACGGACCCTCGTGACTAAGGGTTGGCCCAACGGTCCCTCGTGTCCAAGTGTGGGCCCAATGGTCCCTCGTGACCAACTGTTGGCCAAACGGTCCCTCGTGACCAAGGGTTGGCCCAATGGTCCCTCGTGACCAAGTGATGGCACAACGGTCCCCCGTGACCAAGTGTCGGTGCAACGGTCCCTCATGACCAAGTGTTGGCCCAACGGTCCCTCGTGACCAAGTGTTGGCCAAACGGACCCTCGTGACTAAGGGTTGGCCCAACGGTCCCTCATGTCCAAGTGTGGGCCCAATGGTCCCTCGTGACCAACTGTTGGCCAAACGGTCCCTCGTGACCAAGGGTTGGCCCAATGGTCCCTCGTGACCAAGTGACGGCACAACGGTCCCCCGTGACCAAGTGTCGGTGCAACGGTCCCTCATGACCAAGTGTTGGCCCAACGGTCCCTCGTGACCAAGTGTTGGCCAAACGGACCCTCGTGACTAAGGGTTGGCCCAACGGTCCCTCATGTCCAAGTGTGGGCCCAATGGTCCCTCGTGACCAACTGTTGGCCAAACGATTCCTCGTGACCAACTGTTGGCCAAATGGTCCCTCGTGACCAAGAGTTGGCCCAGTGGTCCCTCGTGACCAACTGTTGGCGCAACGGTCCCTCGTGACTAAGGGTCTGCCCAACGGTCCCTCGTGTCCAAGTGTGGGCCCAATGGTCCCTCGTCAGCAAGTGTTGGCCAAACGGTCCCTCGTGACCAAGGGTTGGCCCAATGGTCCCTCGTGACCAACTGTTGGTGCAACGGTCCCTCGTGACCAAGTGTCAGTGCAATGGTCCCCCGTGACTACATTTAGAAGGGTGTAGGATGGTATGGCTGAAACTGGCCCAATCAACATATATGGGGAGAGGTAGCGTTCTCCCTGGGAGCACTACATGGTGCTCTCACAAAAGTGCTCTCCATGGGAGCACCTCGCATAGCTGCACTGGCACGAAACCAAGTAATGGCCCAACGGACCCTCGTGACCAAGTGTTGGCCAAACGGTCCC
>MNCI01025912.1:774-16023 GCA_015680685.1 Gnetum montanum
ACAAGCAATTAGTGAGCAAATTTGTACACAAGCTAACACAAAACACATGAAAAAGTAAACAAAAACTAACCTGAGAAGGCCCTACATTGGTGTCATCTAGGGGCAACTTGTCAAGGCCATCCTCCAAGCATTAAAAGATCTTGGCCTCTTTATACCCCATGGGGTCATTTAATGATCCATCTACTTGGGACTACGCTCCACACTTAGCCAAAATTTTTAAGTTTTTGGTGGAAGTGTAGTTGGGTGAGAGTATAGTTACTTATACTTAGCCAAAATTTCTAATTTTTTGTTGCCCAGTCAATGCCTTAGCCGATTTCACTACCCAAGCGCAATTGACCTTTCCCAAATAGACGCGTTTGACACACATGGTTTGCTAAGACCTAAAATTGGCACCCATGGCCTATTGAGGCCTCAAATTGGCACACATACATGCTTACTCCTCTCTTAGCCCCTATTGCATACTTAGGAAAATTTTCATTATATTGCTTTTTATTCATTTGTGCATATTAACTTGGTTACAACATGTGTCGCTTAGCATTTTGTTGGTTTGTTTTGTAGGATTATGACATGGCCATGCCTAAGTAGCTTCTCTCTCCTCTAGTTCTCATAGGGCCTCATGGAAATATTAAGCGATGCATCAATCCACATTGCCTAGACATTGAGCCTACAACTAATGCTAAATACATAGCATCTATAGAGACACTGCTAGATTGGCCTAACCATCTAGTTAAGGCTCTCGATCTAGAGGCAAGGGACATCATAGAGGATCCCCTTATTGAGATCCCTATAACAACATCCAATGGTGAGGCAAAAACACTAAAGTTAAGTTTCTTGCTAGATCCCCAACATGCTTAAGACATCACTAAGGTGCTAAATGACAACATTAAGGCATTTGCATAGTCATATGAGGACATGCCAGGCCTAGACCCTCAGCTAGTCTAGCACAACTTTATCCTCGATCTTTGCATTAAGCCAATAAAATAGATGGCACATAAGGCTAGGCCTAAGGTGGCATTGGTCATTCATGATGAAATCATCAAGCTTTACAACGCTGGTTTCATTTGGGCCATTGACTATGCAGACTGGGTTTCAAACATCATAGTTGTGCCTAAGAAAAATGGAAGTATACACATTTGCATAGACTTCTGGGATTTTAACAAGGCAACCGTAAAAGACGATTTTCTGTTGCCTAGTATTGATCCACTAACTAATACAATAGCCTGGACATGCCTTGTTACCCTTCCTAGATGGGTTTTTGGGCTACAACCAGATTTGTATCAATCTTGAGCACTAGCTCAAGACAACCTTTATGATCCCTTGGGGTATGTTTTGTTACACCATGATGCCATTTGGACTTAACAACGCTAGAGCAACTTGCCAACGCGCAATGACATACATTTTTAGCAATTACATGTTAAGCC
Source organism: Gnetum montanum (assembly GCA_015680685.1). NCBI lineage: Eukaryota > Viridiplantae > Streptophyta > Gnetopsida > Gnetales > Gnetaceae > Gnetum > Gnetum montanum. Next base: position 2,196 of record MNCI01025912.1, read on the forward strand.
TGCTCAATGATTATGTCGATGACATAGTAGTTAAGTCCAAAGTAGCTCAAAAGCATGCAAATGATTTGGACATAGTGCTTAAACATTGCTTAAAACACAAAGTTAGGTTGAATCCCAAGAAATGTGGTTTTAGCATTAGAACAGGTTGGATGCTCAGTTTTCTAGTGTTCGAAGTAGGAATACATGTAGACCCCAACAAGGTTAAGGCCATAACCAACTTAGCACCTCCCACCAACCTTAAGGAGCTTGAGGGTTACAGGGTAGACTACAATTCATACATAGGTTTATTGCATGGTTAACTGACAAGTTATAGCCAATGCAACATCTACTCAAGAAAGGAGCCCACTTCAAGTGGATAGCTTAATGCCAACAAGCATTTGACAATTTTAAGTAAGATCTAGCTTAACTTCTTACGATTCACCCTTCTCAAGGAGATAAATACTTTTACATCTACATTGCTACTTCTAACATCCCCATTACCTCTTTGCTTTTCCAAAAGCAAGATGATGATATAGAGGTCCTAGTTTATTACTTAAGCCATGCGTTAGTAGCCCATGAAGCAAAATACAATGATGTGAAAAAGTATTATCTTACCTTAGTCTTTTCACTCAAAAAGTAAAGACATTACCTTTTCCACAATCAGGTCAACATCACTTGCAAGAATAATGTACTCTAAGCCATTACAATGAACATCTACGAAAGCAGTCATAATCACACAATGGAAAGAAATAATAGTGGAGTTTGACCTACATTATGTTGTGCAAGCCTCAACAAAAGATCAAGCTATAGCTACACAAATCACGATTTTACCAACTAACAATTAAGCAACTATAGATCTAGAATTCTTAGATGAGCAGGTTAGCAACATTAGTCAAGTGCCTAACAACTTTGAGGTGCTCCTGCATTTTAACGGGGCTTCAACCTCTCAAGGGGGTAGGGCTGCTACCATTATCCCATTGCCCTTTAGGGAGATCTAACACTTTGCATATAGTTTTTCATTCCCTTGTACTAACAACATGGAAAAGTATGAAGGTCTCCTCCAAGGTATCTTGGTAGCTTGCAACTTAGGAATCCAAAACATAGCGATTCGAGGTGACTCATAATTGGTAATCAACCAGGTAATGGAGGTTTACGCCTGTAAGGCCCAGCATTTACAACCTTACTATGACCTGACAAAGCACTTGCTTAAATAGTTTGCAATAGTAGATGTCCAATACATTCCTCGTAATAAGAAGACCATAGCTAACACCTTAGCAACATTAGACTTAAGCATTATACCAGATTTGTTTCATGCATTGCCCATGTTAGTGGTGGATTGCATTGTGCCTATCACACAAATAACTAATGTTGCATCCATAGTCATAGTTAGCACGACCCATGCAGGAGAATCGTACGATGACATTAAAGTGTACCTTCTACAGGGTGAGCCTCTGCAACACTTAATTGTTTCTTAAAAAGATGCAATGCTTAAACGATTGCAATAGTATGTCATCCTGGGTGATAACACCTTATGTTGCAGATCCTATGGTAGTGTACTACCAACCTGCATGCATGATAGTGAAACACAAAAAATCATCAAACAAGTCCATGAGGGACTGTGCAGAGGTCACATAGCACCCAGGGAAATGGTAGCAAAGATCAGACGCTTGGGCTATTATTGGCCTTACATGGGGTGTGATTGCATCTCCAAGGTTAAAACATGCGACGTGTGTCAATGGCATGGCAACCTAATGCATGTGCCACCCACTGAACTGCACACAACATAGATCACATGGTCATTCTAATGTTGGGGATTGGACATCATTAAACCTATAACACCTAAGTCCTCCAAAGGGCATAGCTTTATCATAATCACAACTGAGTATTTTTACCAAGTGGGTTAAGGTTATTCCCCTTAGGAAGACGACATCATAATAGGTTTGCAAATTTGTTCTTGATAACATAGTGACCCATTTTGATTTACCCATGACCATAGTCACAAACAACAAACCATAATTTAGCAGTGCTGAAACTAAAGCCTTTTATGAGTGCTTTGGTATCAAACATTTCTTCTTGTCACCATACTACCCTCAGGTGAATGGTCGAGCAGAGGCCACAAACAAAGTCATCGTCAACCTTTTGCAGAAGATGCTTGACAAAAGCAAGCGATGATGGCACGAGCAATTAGTCTATGCACTCTGGGCCTACCACACAACATGATGAATGGCAATAGGTAAGACGCCTTACAATCTTATCTATGGATCTGAAGTAATTTTGCCCCTTGAATTGTAGGTTCCATTGCTCTAGGTAATCCTCTCAAACTTCATCAATGAAGCTCAGAATAATGAGTTGAGGATCATAGACCTTGACTCAATAGAGGAGGAATGCATACAAATGCTTGCTTGCATCAAATGGTACCAAGAAAAGTAATGGCAAAAGCACCATCACAACCAGCATCAATGCTTGATCAAGAAGGGGGGCCTAGTCCTCAAGGCCATTTGCAAACTTGCGGACAAATGCTTAGCAAACTGGGAAGGACCTTTCTTGGTCACTAAGGCCTATGATAATGGAGCATTCAAGCTTGTTGATCAAGATGGTAATGAGTTTTCCAATCCAATGAATCATTCGTACCTAAAGCCTGATTATGCTTAGAATGCAAAATTGCATCTCAATAAAGTAAGGTAAGCACAAGCTAGCTATGACTATAAATTGGCATAGCACTTGTCTGCTATGGCATTAAACTGGATCCAAACCACAAGTTTTCTATAACTATAAACTGGCATAGTGAGTCTGCTACGACTATAAATTGGCATAGCATGAGTTTGTTATGACTATAAATTGGCACACCATTTGTTTGTTATGATGTTAAATTAGCAAAGAATTCGTCCACTATGACATTAAACTAGCACTCAAACCTTGAGGCCACTGTGATTATAAACTGGCATAGCATCCATTCACTATGACATTAAACTAGCACATAAACAACCTCTCATCCTTGGATCATGATGTTAAATTGGCACAACAACTCATCGTTGGGTCATGACATTAAATTAACACAATAACATTCATTTGGTACGATGATAAATTGGTAGTCAATAGTTTTCTAAGAATACTTTCAACTCCCTCTGCCCTCTCCCCCCACTTTTTTTCACCATGCGGGTTGGGATACTATAGTACTAGAATGGAGTTCCTATCATCGAGAGAGGCCTCTGGAAGATTTACAGTGTTATTGCCCCCTAGAATTTTGCTAATGTTTCATAGCTCCCATTATCAATGTGCCCTTTAGGGCACTTGTAGCACTACCACCTTTGGGACTTTTGTTGGTGTTTTGAGCTCTGGCCATTGGCTAGGCCTTTGGAGCATTATGACCCCTTGTCCTTTTGCTAATTTTTTCGGGCTCTTGCCATTGCTTGGGTTCTCAAGCACCTGCAACATCATAGCACCCTACCATTTTGCTAGTTTTATGGATTTTTGTCATCAGTGCAGGCTCTTAGGCACCTACAGCATCATTGCCTCCCATCATTTTTTTGGTTTTTTGAGCACTTGCCATTGGTGCAACCTTTGGAGCATTTGTAGTATTATCATCCCCAGGCAATTTTCTAGTGTTCTAGGCACTTGTTATTACTTCAGCCTTTGGAGCACTTGCAGCATTTTCTACCCCTAACATTCTATTTGCACTATGTGTTTTATGGTTTTTTTGTCTTCTCAGAGTTGTGTTTACATGATGAAGCACTGAGGTAGTCATGCAAAGTTGCATCTCATGGTAGCAGCAAGTCACCACATTGCTCCGATGTGCATGATTGGACTAGTTGAGCCTCTCAAGAGTACAAATCCCTACTATCCCGTTATTACCTACTGACATCCATCCATATGCATTCATACCTCTTGTATTCCCTCGCATGATCAAATTTGCAAACCCCTCTGATGCATATGTGCCCTAACCACATGGCACCCTCTACAAGCCAAACCATAAAACCTAAGGTGGACATAACATAAGTTGTCTTGTGGGGAGCCTTTGTTGATTGGTCAAAGCCTAGGTGGATGTAACACAAGTTGTCCTAGGGAGGAAACACTTGTCCCACAGATGCGACGCAATTTCACGAGCATCAAAGTAAAGCCCATCCAATGGCATGCAGTCCACTTGACGAAAGGCATTTCATAGCTAGTAGTTACCATTGTGCATAATCTAAGGAATGTTCATCCCATAGTAAAAAAAAAGAGCAAAAAGGGGAAAAGCACATCCCCAAGCACTTTAAGCATGTTGCAGTTTCACAACTAGTTAGGCTATGAATCCACATTGACTCTCTCATGAGTACTCTAAGAAGAGGTCAACATTTTTAGAGGTAAGAAACCTTGGTGCCATGGTCACCGTTAGTCATGGTGAATTCACACCCTACATCTTAACAACCTGTTTGCACCTTATCTCCCTCACTATTCCTAGCCCATTTTCTACACTCTTTACCCCTATGCATACCACTATCCATAGCACTCTTGAGCATGGTGAAACAACATCTGACCATGTATGAAAGAGCGATGTTGGTGCCAAGCCTGCTATGATGTTTTGCTATTCTTTGCCGATGTCTCTTAGGCCACTCCTTCAGACATTAACAAATAGGGGCCAATGAAACACTACCAAATTTGGGTTATTGTGTCTTGACTAAAAATTGGTCTAAGTGTCAACATGAGGCAAATTTTTTCTAACTGTTGAGACTATGCTCTCCACTGCATGGAAGTGTAGTCAACCCGATCGATAGTGTAGTTAGCCCCAAAGACAAATCTTGTGCAATTTTGTTTTATGTATAAGTGTGAAGCAGGAAGTTGTAGATTTTTCTAAGTTTTGGGACTACGCTCTTCATTGCACCAGAGCGTAGTCAGCTTAGTAGAGAGCATAGTCAATACCAGAGGCTAGTTTTGCAATTTTTCCTAAGTGTCAAGCCAATAGCTGTAAAGTCTAGTTGGCATGGAAGAAACAGTTTGGTAGATTTTCTAAGTGTTGAGACTATGCTCTCCACTACTTGGGAGCATAGTCAAGTGTAGTCAGTGTTGAAGGCTCAATTTTTTATAGTTTTTTCTAATTGTTGAGACTACGCTTTCTACTACCTTGGAGTGTAGTCAAGCATAGTCAATTGGAAGCCTAATTTCTATAGAAATTTCTCTAAGTGTTGGGACTATGCTCATCCGCAGTTAGGAGCATAGTCAACCTTCCTTGGAGCATAGTCAGCACATGGCCTAGAATTTTTCTAAGTTTGGACTATGCTCTTTACTAGTCTAGAGCATAGTCAAGTGTAGATAATTAGAATGACCTCCAAAGGCCTCCATAATGCAACATCAACATTCACATTAGCTCCAACACACCTTCAATAAGCAGCACACATCTTTTTGGTAGCCCCCTTTTGTCCAAAAGTTGTAACTATGCTTGACACCACTTCACACAGTGGATAGTGTAGTCTCCAAACTTGCATTTTTTTTAACAATTTTGTTAGGTACATTGTGGTCTTTTTGGCACATGAACATGTAGTTGGTAGCATAGTCATAGTTTGCCAGTCTCACGAAGTCCATTGGAGCAAACTAGAGCATGACACCATTTGCTTTAGTGGAGAGCGTAGTTGGGTGCAACGTAGTCCTAACTGTTCCACTACCATGTGGCAATTGATTTGCATTTTACACTAATCCTAGTCCTATAAATACCCTTGTCCTCTATGTTTTAAGGGTTGGCAAAATTTGCATTTTGAGCATTTTGGCATTTGGGCATTCTTGAAGTGCATTTGATATATGAGCAAGGGAGGGCATTCACACACCACCACAGTTCACCATAGTCCATTGCATCCCACAACGGCCAACCTAGCAGGCATAAACACTACGGGAAAATGTCCATCCTCATGACCAGACACCCCGAGACTATGACTACACTATCTATTATGCTTATTGTACACCACATACCATTTTCATCTCATTTGAGATTAGCTATGCTCAACTCCATTTAGGGTGGTGCTGCTTTCTCTGTTGCTATCCTCCTATGCATTTTTCAGCATTTTATTTGCATTCTAACATTTTACTTGCAATTTTCACAAATCTTTACATGTAATCGCATGTTGACACCTTTGTTTTTGGTGGAAACCCTTAACTACGCTCACCATTGTTGACTCCGTGAACACTGTGCAAACACTTACCATTATTACGACATTACATTAGGTAAGTCCCCATTCGATTGAGAAGACCATTTTCTGCATCCCTTCTCCATCTTCAGTAAGCCCTCATGCAGGCACGGGGTCAAAGCTATGTGCTTGCAGACCTCTCAGTGTTCCCATTCCAGTTGTTAACATTTTTAGTTCCTACATTGGGTAAAAAAAATCTTGAGGTTATTGACACTGATGCCATCCAAGCACTCTTTCCAGTGCTAGATTTTGTCCCAAAAATTATTATAGGGGTCTATGGAGTCAACATGCCATGAATATCTCACTAGCACTGCTAATATGACAAAAGTGAAAGATTTTCCAACAACTAGAGTGTAATTCCACCCTTGTCTGTGTTGCTATGTCGATGCTACCCTTGTTGACTTGGATGTCATATTAAACCCTTTCATGATCTTGCTATGGAATGTGCATAAGAACATAAGCCTATCCTAGGACTACAACCTGCCTACAGATTCACAGTTCACAACATGTTCTTTGTTATTCCCATGGCATCCTATGCTTGAGCCTGAGATTGATTATTTTTTGTTGTTGTTTGTTTTTAATATTCTTCATTTTTGCTCAAATTTTACCTTGTGTCCAACAGGTGCTACTGGTTCTCTATCTCACTCAGTGTTAGATTATAGAGTGGAAAATTTTCTTTGTTTATAGATTTCTTTGGATTTTTGTATCTCAACATTGCTCATTTGAATGAACTTGCAAATGTGGGTTTTCATTATTTTGCGACTTTTCATCCTACGTTTTCCTAAGGATGAAAAATGTGAACATAATTTATGATTATGATAAGTTGAGTTTTGATTGTTTATTTTTGAATTTTTATGAGGCATTTGCTTGTATTAACCAAATGATGCTCTCATGATTTCCATACAAAATCTTTTCTTTGAATTTGAAGGACCTTTTCATTAAATTTTGCATTCTCTCATGGTTGAATTTCCAAAGCCTACATAGTGGATATTGTATACTTCAAAGACTGTTATGCACATATAATTGAGATTTATGGGAAATTTAGTAGCATCCCATGTTTTTCCACAACCTTGCAAAAATTTTTATGGCTCACATGATCATTCACTTACTACGACTAGTAGATTGCAAAGTGTCCTTTGCATTTGTAGTATTTAAGTTCTTAAGCTAAAAATGCTTGGTAGCTTCTAGAAGATATATTTTCTTAACTTCAACTAAAGGTGAATAGTCATGAGTACCTTTGCTACCTATCAACTCAGCCATTTGATAGCTTTAATTAAAATCATCAACTATAGTATTATTGTCCTTATTCTTGCAAAGACTTTTATTGTTGGCATTGACTTAAGAAATTAACATGGAAACCAAATTTAGAGATTTGAATTAGAGAAAAGAAATAGGTGATCATCTTAATCATATTATTAATGAATGCAAAACTTATTGGAACAAGATTAGCAAGCCATGTCGAATATTAGACTGAATATATGATTCAGGCTTGTAGTAGTTTCTTGATCTTGGCTTCCATGGCTAGTTCAAAGAATTGATTAAATTTCCTTTGTTTTTATTTAACTATCTTACAATTGTTTACCAAATGAATTTTGTGTCATCACATTTAGTCTAAAAGCTTTAAGATCATCATAAGATGAAGCAAAAGTTTCTAAATTATTTTTCAAGAGTAATAATAAATTTTGTTTGAAGACTGAATCCTTTTCCTTTGTGACATTTAGCATCTTTGGTATCTCGAAAGATCCAAGATTCACTACTTCATAAGCTTGATCATTTAGATTCTATATATCTTTTCTGGTAAGCAAAATTTTGTTGAACTCATGTTCATAATCAATCATCTTTTTGGAAATGGAATTTGTCTTTGACCTTGAAGTTGTGTTAGGTATGATTTGACTTTTGAATTCTTACTTATTTTTTAAGAACCTGTGCAACTGATCATCATCTTCAAATACTTGTAAATGCTTTATCTTATCTAGTATTGATGGTTGATGCTCTTTCTTAATAGTTAATCCTTGGTACCTTTCTTACTTGTTCACATCTAATGTTGAAGTTGCCTTTGCTAAATCATTTGCTATATAATTATCTTCCCTACCTATATGTTCTATTTATAATGATGAAATTGATCTAGCATTATACAGACAAGTTGTTTATAGGGTCACAAGAATGAGTTTTGTACTACACAATTTCCTTTGACTTGTTCACAAATCAATGTTGAATCTCCTTTTATGGTGATTACTTTGATTCCTTTTTCCAACATTGTTTTAATTCCAATACTCAAAGCTTCATATTCAACCTTGTTGTTAGTACAAGGGAATGATAAATGAATTGCCTTTAAAATTTTAAGGGAGTCATCTTTTACTAAAACTATTCTAGCTCTTGCACCTTTGGAAATATATGAATCATCAAAATATAATTTTGATTTGCTCTCATCTCGAGATTCCTCTTTTTCCAAGTTATAAACTTCTTGCAGTGTGAAAAGTTTGGTTTCAAAGGCTTTTGTTTCAACAACTTTATTTTTGCCATTTGAAGTAATATTCTCCATCATTAAAGGTTCACTATATATGTAAATTTGATTTAGTTCTCCTTTCAAAGGTTGCCACATATGTGAGTAATTTGTTGATATGTAACCTGATAAATTTTTACTCTAACTTCTACTTAACAAAAGACTATGTGAATCTGGAATATTTGCTAGAATAGTTACTCTACTTTTTATATGGGGTTTAGAAGCGATTTCTAATAGAACATTGGATAACTGACCCACAATCTTCACTCTACTTTTGTCCAGTTGAATAATCTTTTTGTTAGATTGTTTGGGAGTCAAACCAAGTTTTTTGCATATAGACAATGGCATGATAGTAGATGTAGCCCCAGAATCAACTAAACAATTGGAAAAATATTTATCATTTAATTTTATTGTTAAAAGAAAAGGAGAAGCTTCTTTATGAGGAGTACAATCATAACTAGTTTTTATTGTCTTATCAACATTAGACACATAGCTTAACTCTGAGTCTCCAACTCTCCTTTTACCTTTAGCAATTTCTAAAGCTTTTATTTGCTAATCTCCTATCTGTAATAGTTGATATATACTAATGTTGGCCTTAACATATTTAAGATCTTCAACTAGATCATATTCTTCATCTCCATAAATGCCTAGTTTCTTAATCCATTTGTTGAAAGTATAATTTTGGATACATTGCTCTACTCAATCTTCTTTACTTTTATTTTTCTCTCTTCTACTTGGTTTAAAAACCTTTCTCTTGGTGAAGAGATCAAACTTAATGTTTGGAAGCCTGGAAGTAAATCTTTTTTTATCAAATATTATATCTATTTTCTTTATTATTTTTACACTCTTCATACGATGATATACCTTCTTTAGAACTTGATAGAGAAGAGGTATCACTAGATCCAATATTAGAAGATTTGCTTGCATAATGAACACTAGATAGCTCATTATTTGATTCAATACCAAGGAAGTTAGACATAGAAAGATCATTTTCATCTTCATCTTTTACTAACTTAGTATCTTGATGTTTATGTTTTCTATTGTTCTTTTCTTCCTTGATTTTAACTTTTGTCAAAGCTTTTTCTAGTTTCACTATTTTGTTGGACAAGTCTCTTATTAACTACCCTTTTTCAGATTCTCTACTTTCTAATTCTTGCTTTGTCTTAATATGAGATGAGCCCAGTAATGCTTCAAGTTGAGCAAAATCTTGCATAGGAATCATCATTTTCTCTTCTCTTTTTTGGGTTGTGATAATTTCTTCATGATTCAAATTCAATTATTTTTCTAACTGTATAGCTTCATTAAAGTAGTCATTTAATGTTAGCAAGTTTGGAGTTCTCCTCAACCAAATTAAAATATTGGGATTCACAACCTTAAGATAGGTGTTTCTAAGCATTTCATCTAATGGTCTATATATTCTTTGAAAGAGCCCACGAATCTATTGAAATTTAATATTGAAATCTCTAATTTACTCTTTAACTTCTTGCTTAGCTTGTATTAGCCCCTAATACAATTGTTGTTGATCTAATTGATTGCCAAATTGGGTCAAGAAAAGACTTTTCATATCATCCCAACTTGTGATACTATTTCTTGGCAAGTTTGAATACCAAATTTGAGCCATATCCTTTAAATTTGCCATAAACAATCTATAGGCTTGATTTTGGTGTTGAATATTTGCATAGCTAAAGCTAACTCAAATAAGTGAAGGTTTTCTTCAACCAAATAAGCTTTTCTAGGAATAAAAGGCTCAGGTAAATATTTTTGAACCACCATAGGAATTTTGTTATAACTTTGAAATCCTGATGGTGTAACTCTTTGTTAAGGATTTGCCATCTTATTAGAATTCTTTTTTATTGTTAAACTGTTATACTTCTTTGGCCTTCTATTATAGACTAATAAACTAGATAGAAAGTGTGATCTTCTTATCCTTCTAGCTTTTACTCCACTACTTGTTCCAAACTCAAGAACCTTTTTCTCTTTGTTATTTGATGAATAATGAGTCTTATGACTAGAAAATTCTTTAGGACTTTTGAAATCTTCCAAACTACCAGTCTATTTGGTCATTAACCCAAAATTGTTTCGTGGGTAGGCGTGGCACAATGGTGGATTCATTCAGTTCTGCTGCTCTTCAGGGAAGTTCTTCTACCTTACCTCCAATTGATTTTCTTTTACCTGATGATATTTTTGAAGTAGTTTCTAAAGATTTTACAACTCGATTTATTTTTTTTTCAAATTGTGGGGTTCTTACCAAGGTCCCCAAGCATAAACATTCAAATTCAAAACCTTCTTCAGCCCCAAGGCATCGAGGTTTCTCATGCTCGATACTACGCTCGAAATTTTATTTTAGTAGAACTATCAGATGCCTCTCAGGTTGAGAAAGCTCTCTCTCTAAAAATTTTTCCATCACGAAATGCAACTTTAATAGCACGTGCTTGGAGATTTGACTCTAATGTCAACGACCCAGCTTTTAATATCATTCCCTATTACGTGGAATTGCCCAATCTTCCACTTATTTTCTCATCTATGGAGAGGGATATTGTGAGCATCGTGGGCCCTATTATTTCCGAGCATTATACGGTGATTAATGGAAATCAAATTCGTCGTTATTGTATTGAACTGGACATCACTCTTCGGAAGACCTCATTAACCCTTGCTGCTGGTGGAAAACTCTTCACCCAAAAAGTGGACTATTTTTACCTCCCAAACTCGTGCAGCTATTGTCATATGGCTGAGCATCATATATTGAAGTGCCCCATCCTAGCTAGGAAAAAACAACCTGTAGCATCTCAGAAAACCCATTCCCCAGTTACACCATTACGCCCACCTTTAGTATCTTTTAAATTCAACTCTCCTTCAACAGCTCCATAATCCAACTCTCAGTCTAGCCTCTCCAAGCCACAAAAACATCAATCAGGTACTCACACCTCCACCCATGTCATCCCCTATAAGGCAGTCAAGGACTCAATCTCGGTGGATGAGTTCATGGTGAGTACTGGAAGGAAATGAGTTAAAGCTTCCTTCAGTTCTACTCCTCCCTCAAGTTCACCTCCACTGAACACTTCCATAACCCCTGTCTCCACCAACAACTCCTTTGCCCTTTTGTCAGGAACAATGGAAGTTGATACTTTGACTTCTGAACCTTCCGTTGACCTCTCATCCAAACTACCCCTTGTTTCTCCATGAACCTCCTTTCATGGAACGTTTGAGGCCTTACTGATAGGCTTCGACGGAAGCGAGTAGGAAACTTTATTTCTAGTCTTAATATGACCTTTGATTTTGTTCTCCTTCAAGAAATTAAGGTGTCAATTGACATTTTATCCTTTTCTGCCCATTGGTTTCTTCCTCACTCTTCAATCCTAGCAACAACCCATGCAAGTGGGAAAGGAGGCGCGGCCATTCTCCTTTCGCCCTACTGGAAAACTAAAATCCTTCAACGTGGTTCCGACTCTGGGCATAGAGTTTCTTTGGCCACCTTCTCTTCCTCGCATGGTCCATTCGGTATTTGCTCAATTTATGCTCCAAATGACTCCACAGAGCGGGCTCTCCTTTGGCAAGAACTTGCAAATTCTCTTCCCCCAGTGCCTTGGATCTTCAGAGGAGATTTTAATATGGTTGAATTCCCTCAAGATAAGCTCGGAGGGGTGTTTTTTCAACTGCCTAATCTTGAGTTTCAAAGTTGGTCTGCCTTCAAGAAAAGGTTTTACCTTTCTGATTGGGCGGACACCTTTGCGGGCATTTCCCTCCACAAACTTACCTAGAGCAATCTTCGTCTTGGGAAGGCTTGCATCTGTAGTAGGTTAGATAGGTTCTATTTCTCCACCCTTTCCTTCTGGCAAGCCTTCTCCACTACTACGGTTCATCATCATGCCACCTTATCAGATCATCTTCCTATCTCCATCTCCATCAAGTTTCATGGCAGCCCTCACCAATGAAAATTCCATCTTTTCCGACTTCACAACAATTTTTTTTCTTCTCATGCAACCCAACTTCTTCTATCCAACCTTTGGAATGCCAAACCTAGGCCCCTAACTTAGGTGGGTTGGATTAACTGGTGGCATCAGGCATCATGTCGAGTGCGGAACTTTGCTCATTCATATGGTAAGGTAGTGGCTACTCGGGCTAGACAAGAATACAACAAAATTCACCTCACTATTGACCATCTCACTAATAGACTAGCTCAAGATCCCTTCAATTCTCTAGTTCATGAGGAGCTAGCTAGAGCAAGATTAGCCTTTCAACATTGGGATGTGTACCGAGCACAAAGTGCCCTAACTAAAAGTTGGCTCACTTGGTTAAATATTCAAGATGAACATTGTAAAGAAATTTTCAAGTATCTCAAGTTTGCTTCCCCTTCGCATTCTATAGACAAAATCTCTACTGCTTGTACCACAATTACTAACCACAACAATATCCTCTCTTTTCTCAAGAATCACTATGAAACCATTTTTGTAGCAACTCCAATGGACATCTCTTCATTCAAGGTTGCCACCCCCAATTATCCTTGCCTTATCAACTCCACTATGCTTCAAAGTCTTGATGCTGATATCACTTTGGTGGAGCTATAGGTGGATTGTTCCAAGTTAAGTCGGGGAAAGGCTCCTGGTTATGATGGTTTCCCTGTAGAATTTTTTCAAAATCATTGGGATTTGGTGGGGAATGATCTTTTGCAAGTCATTAACAAGGCTATCTTAACTAGTTCCCTCGGGCCCAATCTAAATCAAGGGGTAATTCGTCTCCTCCCCAAGTCTGGGGATCTTGCCGATATCTCCAATTGGCGTCCCATAACTCTCCTCAATGTAGTGTATAAAATTTGGGCTAAGTGCCTAGCCTTACGACTGAAAAAAATTCTTGGCCAGATCATATCTCCCCAACAAACAGGATTTGTTCCTGGTAGATATATTTTAGATAATGTGGTTGCAGCATGGGAAGGTCTCAAGTGGGCCAAGGATGATGGACAAGATATTCTCCTAGTGAAACTTGATTATGCCAAGGCTTATGACAACATAAAATGGGATTTTATCTTGCAGACCATGACCAAACTTGGTTTTGGACCTAAGTTTCTGCATATGGTGAAATGCTTATTCTCGGATGCTACCACAAGAATAGCCACTTCCTTTGATATTACCTCTCCCTTTCCAATACATAGGTCAGTGCGACAAGGTTGCCCCCTTGCCCCCTATCTCTTTATCAT
>MNCI01025916.1:8405-44751 GCA_015680685.1 Gnetum montanum
ATCAAGAAGATCCTCCTACCGTACGGTCCGGGTAGGCAGAAGCAGGAGATACCCTCTCTGAAAGCAGTGCCTGGTACTTAGGGGAAACGTACCAATTTTGGCACAACAAAGAAGAAGGCACCATAGTTAACAATTATGGTGTGACTATTGATTTCTCTGTTCAACCCATTCTTGAAGTATTAAACCTTCCGAATACAGGGCCAAAGGTTGCTCAAAACCAGCTGGACACTTTCAGAACTAAGCAACTTAATAAACTATTGACAAAGAATAAAAAGGTGGCAGAAGAAAAAGAGAAGGCTATTTGGGTTGCGTCTATGGCACAAGTGCAAACTTACATGCATGCCAAGGCACTCAAGGCCTTACAAGAGGAGAAANTACATCAGACTTGCATTCTAGAAAGATGTCTTCTCCACAGGAAAGACATCTTCATGAAAACGTCTTTCTCACTAGAAAGATGTTTCCGATTTTTTAGAGATATCTTCTTCTGAGCAGCCTTCAACTCAACCAAGATGTCTATTGTTTTTCAAAGACATCTTCTTCTGAGTAACCTCCAACTTGGCCAAGACATCTGCTATCTCTTGGAGATGTCTTTCTTTAGTTTCCTTTGCACTTTGAAATCTTCATTTCTTGTCCATGCTCTTGAACTCCTGCATCCATTCTTGAAACCTTTTAGATGTCTTAATCTAAGTTCTTTTCCTATAAACATATTAACCAAAATGTAAGCATCCTTTTTCTTCTATTTTCTTTAAGGTTTTGACATGCCAAAAGGTCAACAGGTACTTATCACGTGTCATCATGATATCGATGCACTTTGATATGAGTGGATTATAAAAAAATAAAAACTTAATGCAATTTTAATGAAAAATGAAGGAAATTTAGGAGGCCTATCAGTGATGTAGTAACTTTTTCTTATAGGCTTATTATTTGATCCTCTTTGCACATGCCTAAACTATCTCAATCATTAATCCTATAACTTATCTAAAATTGAAGCCACTTGAAGTCTTTCTCTAACATTTATATTATATTATTTATATCTTCTAGTAATAGTCAACATCTATCTAAGTATTTTTATTTTTTCAACTCTAATTTGTAAACTCAAAGCTCAACTTTATCATATTTTATTACTATATATCCTCGTACTTATAGTTTTATAAGTTCTAATTCAATTTGAAAATTATCTCGGATTGTTTGTGGTTGTAGACTAGAGCACTTGTATCAGTATACTTGAATGTTCTTATCAAAAGAACATTTTGATCAAAACACATTGTTAAAAACATTTCTACATACAAGCATCCAGAGAAGGATTATCCTATATCTTTAAGTACTTATTTAGAATATTCTTGTCATGGGATAGATGGGAGGAAGAGGATACAAAGAATGACATGGAAAATAGACTTAAAAGACCTAATGATTCCTATTGTTAGCATAAAAATAGAATCATTTAGCTTAAGAACAAAGAGTTAACGAATAAGAGGAAGAACTCCTAGTTATTAAAAGAAGAAAAATAAGACAAGGTAAATTACCTTAGAAAAATCTAAGCACCATGGATACATGTGAGACAACTGTTAGTGTGAGCATTTAAAATATAATTTCCAAGAAAGTAATGAAAGCCTTGAAATCTTTATACATTTCTAACTTGATCTAAAATGATAATCTATTAAAAATTTATAAGAAATAACAACTAGATATAATGTGTATAAAAAATATCAAAGACATAGTAAGCATTTCCTCTCACAAGCAAATATATGAAGACAAAAAGAATACTATCTTAAATATAAGGATTTACAATAATTACTATCTATAATATAGTACTACCATAATATTTTTAAGACACCAAGATTTCACAAGAAAAAGAGTAAGAAGCTAACCACAAAGTCTAGAAGCAATTTGCAAAAGAATATAAGGAAACACTTGAATTGACATTGCAAATAACTATTCAATATTAGAACACAAAACTAATAACTAATTCTCTACTTCATAATATCCTAAGAGTGTTCATCAATAGAGATGTAGAGACTGTTACACTTTGTAAGAAATAAAATCTTAAAAATGTTAATGAGGAACAAAAGAAGTTAAATATGACTATCTATAGAAAATCTGCAATGTTGAACATATTAATAAACAATTCTAGAATGCTAGTAAAGAAACACTTGAAACAACTATAATAGAGAAGAAAATTAGTGCTTACAAAAAAGTAGTTCAAGAAAAAATTAAAAAAGACAATTGAATATAAACAATTATTGAAATCAGAAGCATTAGAAATAGCTATAGGATAAATGCTCAATAATATGGAAGCTATTAAGAATGAAAATGATAAATTCAAGTAGATGTTAAGGACTAAATTAGAAAATAATTAAGAATTTCTTGGAAAAAAAATACTATGCCTACCAAGGATATAAAATTGAAGGTAAAAATAAGATGTAGATGATTAAGAAATACCAAGAGGGCTATGAAAGAAAAGGAAGAGAAGCCACCAAAGTAGTGGAAAGGTTAACATATATATTTATAGAAGACATAATAAAAGCACATGAGAAAGTTTAAAATTTGAAGATGTAGGTGAAAAAATATGAGTATGAATTGACATCATTTTATCAATATTTAATAACAATGTTCACAGAGATTGTGGATTAGCCCATTTTTAAGTAGCAAATCACTTAGAGCAGATTTACTCTAATATTAAATTAATTACAAATACTAAATATAGATATTATAAAAAGACAATTAACTTGCAAGAAAATAAGAAAACTAGCTATCTTCAATTATTTAAAAGAGAAAAGTACAACAAGGTTTCCAAAACCCACAAAACATTCAAAACCTTTCTAATCACTCAAACAATGTTGTAGAACATGAGGCTTTATAACCATACAATGGTTGTTCTTAATGCAAGACACAACTAATGGATAATCTCTTCATAAAATGAGATTGAGAATCAAATTAGAGAAGAAAATATGAGACAAGAATACAATGGTCAATCCATACACATTGACCCTGGAGCTACAACCACACTTGTACTCACTCAATGTACTATCACATTCTTACCAATCTCTCCTCAGCTCAAGAGCTCTCACCAAAACATCTCCTCACTCTCTATCCATCCATGGTGCAAGCATGAAATACTAATATATTTAATAAAAAAATAAAATAAAAACCTAGGAAAATCTTCCACAAGCTCATCTTAAAGTTTCCATATTGTTTCTATCATTTTCCAGCTTCTCTCATCTATTTCCCAACTTGGAATAGTCAATTATGAAAATTTCTAGGATGTACAAGTCATCTCTGCTCTGTTTAGATCATTTGCTGCAAAATCCCAACATTTAGAAGAGACATCTACTATTTTTGGGAGGTGCCTTCTCCATGGGTGAGACATCTCCTCTGTCATGAGATGTCTTCCCCAAGACATCTCCTCTATTGGAAAGACATATTTCTTGAGATGTATCCTCTTTTAAGAGACATCTCCTCTGTTTGCAAGATGTCTTATATGCAAACTCAACTCCCAAGAGAGATATCTCCTTATCCTTCAAGATATCTCCATAAAGCTTGAAACTTGCAAAACACACTCATAGAAAATAATAAGGGGATCAGAAGAGATGTCCCTACACCAACTCTTCCACCCTTCAAAAAGTGAACTCATGTGAACAAGGAAGTAGGTGTTGAAGTGATCTCCCACTCATGAAGTTTGATCTCATGGATCCATACAATATCATTCATGAATTGGTCCTTCCAATAAATCAAATATGCATGCCTCTTAACTCCTTGAGTACTAGAAGCTTTCCTCCACTTGAGTACAATTTCCTTCTTCTCCATTGAAGGCTTGGATTGATTAATAGCCCCCTTTAACTCATTGATACTACCTTGTATGATCTCCTCATTAACTGATCCATGATAGTGCACAAGATCTGAAACATTAAACATAAAATACATACCAACATTATTTGGTAAATTAATCTCAAAATCATTGTCATTAATCTTCGCCTTAATTTTGAAAGGCCCCATCTTCTTGGCTTTTAATTTAAGAAGTTAATATCTCCTAACCACTTCTTTTTCAAGTGCATCCAAACCAACTTATCAACAATATAATTTGACTTCCTTTTGTTCTCATTCCTTTTGAGAACTCTCTCTTTAGCCTTCTTCTCAAGATTTGATTTAACTTGTGCACAAAGATTCTTCATCTCTTGCACAAAATCAACACTAAGTTACGCTTCACCATCAAAGCTCTTCAAAGTGTTCATAATCTTTGGACAAAACTCATAGTTCACCTCAAATGGGTTTTTTCCAATAGCAACATGAAAAGCATTATTGTATGAAAGCTCAACATGATATAATACATTTTCCTACCTATTTGACTATCTATCACATAAACATATTAATATGTTTAGCAAAGATTTCTTTACCACCTTTGTTTAGGCATCACAATGTGGATGATATGCACTAGAAAAATTTAATTTTATCCCTAAAACTTTTCAAAAATGACTTGTGATTTTGGAGTTTCTATCACTAACAATATTTAAAATAATTCCATGCAACTTCACTACATGCTAGAAAAATAAATTTGCAACATGAGAAGCATCACTTACCTTCTCGTATGGAATGAAGTGTGTCATCTTGAAGAACCTATAAACAACAACAAAAATTATATCATTTTTACTTTTGGTTTTTGAAACACCACTCACAAAATCCATAGGCATACTTTTCCATGGATCCTTGGAAATTGACAAAGGCATATAATGTCCATCCATTCCTTTACCTTCTTTGAGCTTCTAATAAGTCAAACACTTCTTCACAAATTTCAAAACTTCAATTACCATAACAAGCCAAAAATAGTACTTACCCACAAGTTCCAATGTTTTATCCATGCCCATGTAACCTACCATGCCACTACACTTCTTTTTAAATAAAATATTTTTTCTAAAATCACAATTAGAAACACATACCTTTATATTCTTAAATAATAGTTCATTTTGAATAGGATAGTTCCTCTACTAGTCCATCCTACTCAACAATGGCTTTTTGAGGCTTCTCCAAACCTATCCAAAATTAACATCATGCTTATACAAAGAAGCAAAATCACCCATACCTTCCACATGAGGCACACTGAAATTAACCACATGCACCCTAGACAATGCATCAACCACTACATTGGCCTTCCCACTATTGTGCTTCAACATAAAATTAAACTCTTACAACTATGCAACCCACTTCATGTGCTTTGTAGTCAACTTCTTTTGGGAGTTTAGAAATTGTAGTGTTGTGTGGTCCATCATCAAAGTGAATTCCTTGGGCAACAAGTAATGCCTCCAATGCTTGATTTCTTAAAGAATAATGTACAAATCCTCATATATACTATAGTTTTTCCTTGATTCATTCAACTTTTATGAAAATAAAGCAATAGGCCTACTCTCATATGAAAGTACCCCACAAATGGCAAGTCCATTTGCATCCATCTC
The DNA here is from genome assembly GCA_015680685.1 of Gnetum montanum. Taxonomy (NCBI): domain Eukaryota; kingdom Viridiplantae; phylum Streptophyta; class Gnetopsida; order Gnetales; family Gnetaceae; genus Gnetum; species Gnetum montanum. The sequence goes on from MNCI01025916.1 coordinate 13,850, forward strand.
TACTTGACAAAGCTTATAAACATCTAGAATTTCAAGCACTAGTTGATTGGTAATTTTTTCTTTCAATAAGTCAAAAATACCTTGGATTTAATTATTCCATCTAAATTTTTTATTTTTCTTCAACAAAGAAAACATAGACCACAAAATACCCTAAATTTGTAAATAAACCATTTGTAAAAACTTGCTAAACTAAGAAATGATCTTACCTTTCCAACATTTTAGGAGTTGACCAATCCCTAATTGTCTTCACCTTGGCAACCTCCATCAAAATTTGATTTTTAGAAACCACATGTCCCAAGTATATTATTTTCCTCTTGAAGAAATGACATTTCTTCACATTGATCAACAATTGTACCTCCTCCAATTTAATATATACCATCCTTAAGTGATCCAAGTGCTCTTCTTGATTAAAGCTATATACTAAAACATTGTCAAAAAAGATAATACAACACTTACTAATCAAGTCCTTCAATACATCATTCATCAACCTCATGAATGTATCAGGTGCATTCATGAGCCCAAATGGCATCACTAACCACTTAAATAATCCATTTGATGTCTTGAAAGTTATCTTCCATTCATCACCAACATGATTCTAATTTTATGATATCCACTCTTCAAATTAATTTTTTTAAAAACATCTACATTGATAAGAACATCAAGGATATCATCAATCCTTAGAATAGAAAACCTATACCTCACTATTATCTTGTTCATTGCCCTAGAATCAATGTAGATCCTCCATTCATCGCTATCCTTCTTTGGCAGTAGCACTGCTAGAACTACACAAGGTGGAATGGATTCCCTCATGAAGCCATTTGCAAGTAACACCTCTACTTCCCTTTGTAGTTTAGCCTACTAATTTTTTGTCATCTAGTAAGCTCTCTCATTTGGAATGGTAGCACTAAGAATAAAATTAATATGATGTTGTACATTCATCATTGGTGGTAATTCATCTAGTTTCCCCTTGAACACTTTGGGAAATTTCTCCTTCAAGCTTAGTACACCTATAAGAAGTTCAACATTCACATCATTATTGTTAGTAGCAAATGTTGTCATAACATCAAAATCAAAACCTATTTCATCATGTTCCTTAATATATTTCCTCTTTCCTAGAAGGATTAAGGAATCATGAAGTGATCTCTGATGCCTTATTTATTCAACTATCATGGGAATCAGCTCATGAATTCCATCAAATCTAGTTACACTACACACATTTCTTGCTCCATCAAATTGAGCACCATTGTCAAAATTCCAATGCATACCAAGAATTACATCTGCACAATCTATTGGAAGCACATCACACTCGACAACATCATGACAAGGTCCAATTTTAAATTTCAAAGTATATTATTCCCTCATCTCTTAGGAAAAATATATAGACAACCAATGTATTTTATAAGATCTAGGATGAAAATTAGTTGCCAAACCTAATCTAGTTACTATCCTAAAAGAAATAGTATTTTCTTTGGCTCCCCGATCAATCAAAACATGAATCCATTCCTCACTAAGCAAACATCTAGGTCTAATTCAAAAAAAAACCTTTTTACTAGAATGGTCTCCTCTATTCACATTTCTCATGAATGCAAAAGAATTTAATTCAGATACATCTTAAATTTTTGAAGCATTAGGATTACCTCTTGGAAGAGATTAGTTTAATGTCTCCTCCACCTACATGGTTTGGACATCATTGTCCTTCGCTACCTTGTGAAGTGGATATTTCCATTGCTTGTGTTCCCTTTCTCCACACCTGAAGCATTGAATTTTTTATGAGTTGCTACCTTGATCCTTACCTCTCTTACCTTTGTCCTTCTTGGCTCTACCCTTCTCATCTCCTCTTTTAGTCTTCTTTTCATTCCTATCTTCCTTTTCTTGAGATTTAGAATTGGATCCCTTTTTATATTTTGATTCCACATCCTTTCTCTTGGTAGCTTTTTTGTTCTTATTTCTGAATCCACTTAATTTCTTTTTAGCCTTGAGTGTCAAATCATAAGCCTCATCAAGAGTTTGTAGCTCATAAAAAGACAACTCTTACTAGTATGTCATTATGAGACCTCCTAAAAGATTGAAGCTTATTCATACTTCTCCCAATTTACTTTAGCTTAATGGAATATATCACAAAACTTGAGATAGAATCCTTTGACATTCTTATCACCTTTGATGAGTGATGGAGTATGCAACATCCAATCATACAAGATATGACTGTTCATGCATGATCTAAATCAAATTCCATGGACAAGACAATGTAATTATGTGAGTAATTAGTTAGAGTACACAATCATTATCTTCCCACATGAGCCAGTAAAGTTGAGGTGTATGGTTTAACTCATAATGAATTATATGATAGATGATGTTGTGTTGGCCATGATTCTCCTAGAAAACATAAATAGGATGGAATGGTTCCTAAATCTAAGTGATGATAAAAAAATCTAATCTAGGCTATGCAATGAATATTTGTTCCTGATTCTCTAGACATGTCTTGAACTCATGCAATCATTACTAGAATTACCAAGTATTACACTACTAGGCAAACCAAGCAATAATACTACTGGGTTGCCAAATGAGCAATAATACTAGGATGAACATTTGTTCCTAATTCTCCAAACATGTCTTGGACTCATGTAATCATTACTAGAATTACCAAGTATTACACTACTAGGCAAACCAAGCAATAATACTTCTGGGTTACCAAATGATCAAACTTAATGCTCGTAATTAGTCATATCCACTTCACTTAACAACAAAAATGATAATGTGCATAGAAAGTAAATTAGTAACTAGATAAAATAGTAAACATTAAGCTATCTGAAAATAGGAAAATTATTCAAAGTGTAAACAATAAAGGCTAAGTGGTGCTGCAATGATGTGAAGTAACCTCAATCTTTATTTCCATGCATGAAATGTGTTCAAGTACATTCCACTCAAATAAAGACTCTATTCAATTACAAAACATCACACTATGTGCATACACTCTAAGTTCTAAGTGCTAAAATTGAGAAAACAAACTAATAGAATTTTGTTAAGTGTGAAATGAAACTGTATGTGGATGGTGTGCCTAAGTGTTGTATTTACAAGCTTTCACACATCTATGACATTAGATACACGACATCATATCTTGTGCCTTGATAATGTGGCTGAGAAAAAATTTGATTTAGCATACCCCCATGATTGACTGAAAACTCATCCTTGAGTTAAAACAAAATGAAGATGGATTTCCATACAAAATTAGGAGGTATATTTACATGAAACTAATTCTTATATACATGACTCTCTAATGCCATAGTGGAGTGTTGAAAAACGATACATTTCATGGCATGATAACTTTACAAAAAGAACAAAAATTAGCGAAGCTAGATGTAACTTTAAGTGATTCTAGGTGGTGGTGGGTCTTCCATTGGTTGCTTCCTCTTATCATCAGGCTTCTTGAATTTATATTGATTTTGAAATGCCTAAAACTTTTCTTCTTCCATTCTAGGATCATGAATTGTCCATGTTGATGAACCAATGTTTGATAGAATTGGCACGTTCCATGTGTGGATCATAGAACTCAAAAGGGGGGCAAGGATGAATAAGTTCCCCAAATCAAAACTTATGAAACAAAGCACACACATGAATTTACATGGTTCCCCAACTTGGGTACTCCACACTTGGAGGGTAGATCGCAAGCACATCTCTAGACTTTGTTGCTTTTAAAATGTGATCGAAGGGTCCACACCTTGTATAGTCTTCAAGCCCCTTTCTAGAGTATTATACTACAACACCAATCACTTAACCCTGCAAGGTCCCATTAGGTTTGGAAATGTGGTTTCAAGGCTTTCACAACCTTTACAATCTTAAGCTCTACATCGAAGTGTTGTACCATAGCAACAACAACTCAATCCCATAGGATCTCAACAAACTCAAGCACATCAACCCTGTAGGACAATAAGAACAAGAATTACAAGGGATAATCACAATCTAGTTTGTTGATCCTTGTATAGTTAGGTACAACACACTTTATAATGCAAAAATTATAAGATAATGAGGAGCAACAGAGAATTCAATGATTACAAATGATTATATAATGAATACAACAAGGCTTGCATATTTCACAATGCACATCAAATGTTTTTATAATTATCGTGTTTCTAAATCCTTCTTGGAACTCATGCAATGGCTAGGCAATAGTCACTAAAAATCATGGGAGATGTCTTTCTTGTGCCTGAGTTGTATTTCTAAATTTGAGTTCAATTCTAGGAAGATGTCTTTATTTTCTAAAATATGTCTTTCTGAAGTCTCCATTCTAGAAGACATCTTTCTAAACTTGATTTGCATTTTTTAAAGAAATCTTTTCCTTGTGAAAAACATCTTTGTCTGAAATTACTCCAATTCTACCAAGATGTCTATTGTTTCCCAAAGATGTCTTTCTTTCACTTTCTTTGTCCTTTTAATTCATCATTCCTTGTCCATAGCCTTAATCTTTCTCATGATTTTATGATGATGATAGCTTTGCTTGTATAGTATCTATTCCTTGTTCATGTTCTTTGAATATTCATTTGAAGATCATTTGGGCGACCTCCTTCTTTGAGCTCTAAACAGTTTGTTCCTTGTCCTCTTTAGCTCATCTAGATTTCCCATATACTAAGTCCTCCAAACACAATAACCACATAACCATGCAAAAAACCTTTAACTTGGTTTTACTTAACATTTTGAACACACCAAAAGGTCCACAATCTCCCACTTTTTGTGATGTTCAAAACTTAAGAAAATGGGTTAGTGATCATACAAATGTAACCATACAATCCTCCCCCTTTTTGAACAACAAAAGAAAATGATAAATGATACAAACTTGATTTTAAAATAGATCAATAAGTTTTACATAATATTTAAAAACAAACATCATGACATAAACCCAAAATATATATATGTAGTGAGGCATGAGAGTCAATTTTTTAGCACCAAGTTTAATAAAGAGGTGCCCTTGATTTGTCAAGAACTAATCCAAATCTTCCAAGTGATATTCATCCTTGAAGCATGAAGTGAAGTGTGAACATTGAAGAGAAAGTATTTTGTCTCTAAAACAATAAGTCATTAGTAGTACATGGTTCTTTTAATAGTCAAATATTCTCATCTTCGTAACCATTAGCAAAAGAGAGCATATCTATATAATAAAGAGAATATAGTAATTTCCAACATGAAATCAATCATGCCAAATACCAAATTCAAACTATTCTATGGATGATTTAATGAAAGCTGCATATACTTTTAAAAAATGGTCATGGTCTTTCTCATAATATCAATTAGTTGCTTTACAAAAATAGGTACTTCTTGCTTCAGCTTATGATTGAATATTAAATAAGTGGGTTGTAAAAACAATGAGGACCAAACACAAATTGATGCTAAAGACTAAGGATAGAGCATGGAGGATCAAGAATTCTATTTATTAGAAATAATTATTTTATGGCAATGTATATTTCTAGATTCACCCAAAAAGAGATTAACAATAGAATATTAAAGCTATGAGAGAAACATGCATATGTTGTTTTTGTATAAGGCAACACAACAAACACAACCACTTATTAAAAACAACTCAAGCTAATAGAGAACTAACTATATATATCTTATTAATATTAAATACATCTAAAATTCTACATATGCAACACATACTCATTCAAGACTTTTACCGTTAAAAAAATACCTCTTGAAGTCCTTTTCTTGCTCATTGTGATTATTGTTCATAGTCTCCAAAGAATCCCCCTATATTGGTGGCCTCCAAGATGATTGAGGAGTAGGCTCCCCCTACACATGTATTGCTTATCCTCGACCTTTATGCAAATATCACAAAAACACTATAACTATAGGTCAATATTAAGCTCATTTGTCTTCAATCAACGATATTGATAGAATTTTCAAAGGTTTGTCTTATCTTATAAATGAAAAAATCATTCCAAAGATTTTGAGCATAGAAATAGATCATCAAAAGAATTCAAGATTAAGTAAGAATAAATGTAAGACAAGAAATCAAACTAAAATTACTATGAGATGAAGATCCAAGAGAATTTATTACCAGTGCTATTATAAATCTTCATAAAACCAATTATATCAATATCATGGATGAATGTAAGAAATGATCTAGATACTTATTCCACCATTTTAAATCTAGACACGATGTAGATAATTTTGAACTTCTTAGACACTATCCTAATTAACTAGAAAGAAAAGAGATAGAGACTTACCTTGACTTACCTTGCTTGCCGGTGAGAAGAGAAGATCAATGGAATTTGAGGTGAGGTTCCCTATCATGAAGTACCTCCTCATTCTTAGGTTCTCTTTCATTAGATTGTGTATGTGATGTCTCTATTTTTTCATGTTCCTTGTGATAGAACTCTTGATCACTTTTTGCATTATTTTTAGGGCTCCACTTCCCTTCACTCTCACTTATTGTTACTTGCACAATTTCCTTACCAAAGCCTTTTTGACAAGACCAAGCATTAATCCTACTTTGATCATCATAGCTAAGAGCTTACTTGCTACCACAATTTTTACACACAAATAAAATATTATCCTTATGATCAAACCGATCAAATATTACTACACTTGAGCTTGCATTTTCATGCATTTCTTTCTCTAAATTCTTTGGTTGATTTTCAGGAGTCTCTTCTTATTGAATCTTGTTGCAATTCTTATTCAAAGAGGTTAGTTGTTGAATCTCAGCTTTTATATCTGAGATTTCTTCCTTCACTTTTGCATGAATAGCATCTAACTTAGAAAGTACTAGTTTCTTTTCCTTCCTAATCAAGTGATGTAAAAGAAAATTTTATTTTTTAAATTCACCATACCTTTTATCATACTTACCATCTTTTTTAGTCATAAGTGAGGAATTTTCATTGGTAAGAGCCATGCATATGAGATGTGAATCTTTGGAAGAATTGCATGCTTCTTCTTCACTTTGCTCACCATCATCCCAACTTTTATAAAAGTTGGTCTTTTCAATTCCTCATCATTGGATCTATTCCTTGGTTGTACCTTGCTATCACTTGGATTGCTAGGACATTTGAAGGTCATATGGCCTCTTCCTCCACAAACCCAACATTTGATAGAAGAAAAATCTAGATTAGAGGAATTTAAAAAATTTCTACCTCTTTCTCTACCTTTGAAGAAATTAGGTCTTTGCAATTGCTGAGATGCCCCTTTGCTTCTTCTACTAAGAAATTATTGTAGTCTCCTTGAGAGAAGATCAATCTCATCTTCATTTCCCTCATCATGCTCATTGACCTCCTTCTCCTTGGAGGCAATCTTTAGAGTAATAGGTCTTTCTTAAATCACTCCATCACTTATGAGATTCATTTCATAAGTGATAAGAGCACTTTGAAGTTTCTCAAATTTTAGAGTTAAGAAATCTTTGATTTCCTCCATGGCTGTGACCATAGGTTTGAACTTTAGTTGAAGAGTTTTGATCATTTTGATAATTACATCGCTTTCAAGAAAATCCTTTCCTATTCCTCTAATTACTACAACAAGATCGTTAGCTCTCAAAAAATAATCTTTAATTTTCTCACCTTCTCTCATTTTGAGTTTATCATATTCACTTTGTAAAACTAACAATGTTGTTTCCTTAACAATAGAGGTTCCTTCATAAGTGGCTTCTAAAGCTTGCCAAATTTATTTGGCTATTTTACAACCTACTATCCTATTGGATTTAGATTTATTCAATGTACAATATAAATAATTTTTTACTTTTGAATCAAACATGAACTTATCCTCTTCCTCTTACAATCATTTGTTGCAAGGCTTGATGACACCAATGATGCCATCGATGGGTGGAGCATAGCCTTCTAGAATTGACTCCCATACTTCAAACTTCATAGATTTGAAGAACCCCTACATTCTAGCTTTCCAATAGGTGAAGTTGAATCCATAGAACATGGGTGGCTTTATGTAAGATGTCCCCTCCATTATTCACTTTTCAAATTTATGATGATAAAGAAGAGTACCAAGCTCTAATACCACTTGTGGATCATGAAACTTAGAAGGTCCGGGGGTGTTTGAGGGGAAGGGAACGAATACATTTCCCAATTCAAAACTTATAAAACAAAGCTCACACATAAATTTATGTGGTTCCCCAACTTGGGTACTCCATACTTGAAGGGTAGATCACAAGCACACCTCTAAATTTTGTTGCTCTCAAAATGTCGTTAAAGTTTCCACACCCTATACAGTCTTCAAGTCCCTCTCCAGAGTGTTGCACCATAATACCAATCACTCAACCCTACAAGGTCCTTTTATGTTTGGGAATGTGTTTTCAAGGCTTTCACAACCTTTACAATCTTGAGCTCTACACAAAAGTATTGTACCACAACACCAACAACTTAATCCAACAAGATCCCAACAAGCTCAAGAACATTAACTCTACAGGGCAACAAAAACAAGAATTACAAGGGATAATTGCAACTCAGTTTGATGATTCTTGTACAATTAGGTACAACACACTTTACAATGCCAAAATGATAAGACAATGAGGAGCAACAAAGAATTCAATGATTACAAATGATTATACAATGAATACAACAAGGCTTGCACATTTCTGAATGCATATCAATTCTTCTTATAGTTGTCGTGTTTCTAAATCCTTTTCAAAACTCATGAAATGGGTAGGAAATGGTCACTAATGGTCATGAGAGATGTCTTTCTCATGCCTAAGACATCTCTCTAAATTTTTCTTCAATCCTAGGAAGCTGTCTTTATTTCCTAAAAGACATCTTTCTGAGGTCTCCATTCTAGAAGATGTCTTTCTAAACTTGGTCTACATTCTATAAAGATGTCTTTTCCTCATGAAATATGTCTTTGTCTCAGAAAGATTTCTTTCTATTTTTGAATTTCTTTATCTAAGATTGCTCTAATTCTACCAAGACATCTATTGTTTCCCAAAGATGGCTTTCTTCCACTTTCTTTATCTTTTGAGTTTCTAATTCCTTGTCCATAGCCTTAATCTTCCTCATGCTTTGATGATGATAACTTTGCTTGTATATTATCTAGTCCTTATCCACGTTCTTTGAATATTTGTTTGAAGATCATATGGATGACCTCCTTCTTTGAGCTTTAAAAAGTTTGTTCCTTGTCCTATTCAGCTCATCTTAGTTTCCCATGTACTAAGTCCTATAAACACAATAATCACACAGCCATGTAAACAACCTTTGACTTCATTTTACTTAATGTTTTGGACACATCCAGACACACTAAAAGGTCTACACCATGGGCATGGTAGCTATAGAAACATTTGGTTTGCTTTGACATATCAAGCTATGAATTGTCTTCTTTCTTCCTCAAATGCTTTAGCCTTTTCTCTTAGTTCATAATAATTTGATATTCTTTTGGCCACGTTTACTGCTATATCTTTTTGCCCATTATTGCTAGCCTTTACTGCCTCTAGTTCTAGGTTTGCTACTTAGAGTTTTTGAAAAGCATGTTTTTGATTTACAAACTCTTTCTCACATAAGGCATAGGTTGTTGCTACTTGTTGTTCTAGCTCATTTCTAGGCCTACCTGCTATTAACATGGCCAAGTTAGTGTAAAGAAGATTAGCTAATCCCATGTACTCTTTCAATTCCTCAATCTGCAAGTCTTTATTTTTCACTTCCACCTAGTGGACAAGGGCATAGCAATCCAAGATGGGTTGCCAATTAGGATTTTGCACTAATATGGAATTGATTCTGGCCTTTGTCATCTAGATTTCTTTCTCATTGATTTGTTTATATATGCCTAGCTGATCTCAGAAGTGTTCCTTGATCCTCTCATGTTTCTTTGCCTTATTTTGCCACACACTAATTTCAATTGCTAATTTTTGTCGAATGGTGCATACCTCCTCCATAAATAGGGTTTTATTTTCTCTTATGAGGCAACTCATGTCCTGGTTAATGCTCATTAGTTATTTCCTTAATTGATGGATGCTCTCATCTAGAATGTTCTTCTACTTCTCCATAATGATTAACCTTAAGTTTTCAATAGTAAGTTGCTTGTTTTCTTCTTAAACTATGATAAGTGCCTTCACATGTGCATATATTTTTGCTTTAGTTATAAAGGCATTCCATACTACTTTCTCCTTTTCATCTACTAATTGTTTATTTTGATCAATCAATATGCTAATCTACTTTATTCTAAATTACTCAATCTGGTCAAGTGCAACAAATTATGTGGTATTTCTCCTTTCAACTCTTAAGGTTGTGAGCTCTTTTTGTAGTTTTAGAATTTTTTCTTTTGCATGCTTAGCCCTGGTCTTAACCATGACTAGTTTTCCTTTGGTAGTCATGAGTTTAGATTGTACTATAGTGGCATCACTAGGGATGTTAAAAAAGTGTTGTCATTACTTATCCTATCTACATTAGCCTATCAAGCACATCCTCATGATTAGTAGGAGTCATTGAGGTTCTAGCTAACATCTAAGAATCTCTAGCTCCAGTTAGATTTGTTGATGATATAACTGATATGTTAAATAATTATTTAATATGATCAGTGATCACGTATGCTACTCTCGCTACATCCTAGTGTTGCATTACCATAATTGTGGCTCCTTCTCTGGTCTCTAGCACCACTTGGAACGATGCAACATTCCTAGAGATCTATTGTGACCATACCACTCCTCCTAATTGCAATGAAATCTATCCACTTGCTAAATCAAATGAACTATGGGTTTGATGGCACTATAGATAACTCTATACAGATTAGCCTCTTCCCTAGTTCCCCAATTGATTTTTCTACAATTTGTTGCAGATGGCTCATTGATAGTCTATAGTCTCATGATATTGGTGGTGGGACTTATTGTTCTTATTACCCTTATTGCTACTATTGTTGATATTGGCTATTGGGCCCTGCTTGTTGCTATTGTTATTGTTGCTTTTGCTCTTGTTCTTGCTCTTGCTCCTCATCATGATCTTTCCTTGATTATGCTGGTTTGAGCAACTCAATATATGAAGCATTTTGGGATCTCCTAGGAATGTCAATAATGTATCTTAGGATTACAACTTACTTGCACAACTTCCTAATAAGGCAAGCTAATGGAAGTGTTGGCTTCCTTACCTTTGTTTCTTTGAATTACCATTGTATTTCCATAAAATAGAGTTGTGCAAGGTTGGCATTATGCTTGCCCATTAGAATTTCACTTCCCCTAGTTACATAAGTTGATAGTTGATTGAGCCCTTTTGTTGGGAATAGATGATAAGTGTCAATTCTAAAGTATATTCTCTCCTCTAGATTTAGTTCATTGTAGCCTTTATCTTCTTTGTCATAAGCTCACTTTCTAGTTTTAGGATCAGATTAGGTGGACAAATGTGCTACCCATGCCCCTTTGTTGGGTATGTTCAAAGCTTCTACAATTGCCTTAATTGAGAATGACATTGAGACTCCTCCAATGTTTAACAGTAGTACCCTCTTCCTTTTTATGCCAAAATTGCTAAGTTTCTCTAAGGTACCATTCATCATTCTGTGATAGGATAGGCCATAGCAGTGATGCTTGGAGTTACATCCATACCACTTCAGGAACAAATTTCATAAAGATGCCAAAGTTCATTTCCATGATGACCGTGGTCAGGATGGCTCTTTCTTAAATTACTTGAAGGCAATCCTATGATAATGTGAGGCATTGTCCTTTAACTCATGGTTCATCTACGTCTCCTTGGTTTTATTATACTGTAGTAGAAGTGTCTTGATGAATGTTAAATGATTATGCTTTCTGCACCTCGTGTTCTTTTTCTTGGCCTTCATTTCTACCTCTACCTTGGCCTATTGATCATTTGATTGCTCCTTGTGAAGGTCCTCCTTGTACTCCTCCTCTTCTTGGGGTCATCTACAATCATTAAGGAATTAGAATTACTAACATTTTTCCATGTATTCTTAATGGTTTCATACCTTACTCATACCCTTAATTTCATTAAGTTCTTAGTTGCTAAGATTACAAAGTTAGAAAAATTTTCGAAAAGTTACCCCATAGGTGTTAATCTCCTGATAACCCTTTACAATTGCTCATTTGGTCCTTATGTGTGATGGTTATTGGTCCTTAAGATCATTAATTGAGTATTTTGGCTTTAGTATGTTTGATTATTCTTTAAAAATTCCAATTATCTTTTCATACTTACCCTTAAAGTACCTTTTTGGCATTATAATTTTTCAAAAAATTGGCTCAAATTTTCCTCACTAACACTTCCCCATGACTAAGTTGAGCACTCTAGGATCAAATAGGTTTAAAAATCATAAAAATCAAAGCAATATTGATCAAGTTGTGGCTTGGGAAAGTTAGGAGGTCAAAGCTTAGATTGAAAAAGAAAATTTGAAAAATTTCCCTTGTTGCAAATGAAAAATGATGAAAAACTTTTCTAAGTTCCCACCCACATATAAATTTTGTGGGACCCAACATCAGGGATCTGATATCAGTGCAAACTCGATATCAATGACATGATATCTGAGAGTAAGAAAATGCATTTTTCATGAGGATTGGATGGAAAATTTTGATTCCCTTGGATGTTTAGAAGGATTTAAGGTAACTCAGAGGGTTTGGATGATGAAAATATGCTTATTTTTGTTAAAAAAAATTCATAAGAAGTTCATAAAGAGGGAATCTTGGGCTATGAAAATTCATAAGTTGGGTAAGAAGGGTAATGAATTCATGTTCATAGAAAGGAGAGTGTAAGTGATATGGAAAGTATTTATTAATATTTGGAAGGTTCAAGATGATGTAGAATTTCTTGGTAGGTATAAGATTCAAGAGTTATACAAGTGGATCCTCCCCAAAGTAAGCTCCAACCGTTAATGCCCTTGTATAGCCATGCTTAGAAGTGTCCTTAGTCACTTAAGAAGTTGAATGTAATGCATACCTATTTAGCAAAACACACATGTTAGTACCACCAATTTGGGTAAATAACACCATGTTATATCAAATCATAACTTATGACTATTCACATAGTGAGATGAAATGGGCTTATAAGGGATTGCAAAAATTGAGATGTGAGGTGTCTTACCATTGGCATAATGAATTCTTGTGTTTTATTAGTCATTAAGGTAATTATTAGCCTTTCTGTCCAAGATTCAAACCAAGTCCAAATTACATTCCAATGACATCACATCATTTCATCTCTTGGAATTACAATTGTAAGACTATCAATGTTACAAGGGGTATTATCACTTGGTGTATTGTCCAAGGAAGGATTTTTATTTGTGGCACTTTATTTTTAAGTTTAGATTTCTAAGAAACCACCTACCTTTAGGCATGGGTAACATGTTTTTCTATTGGAACCCCCAAAAATTTATTTTGTGCTCTTTTATTTTTGACTATGTTAACCTTTTAAGGTAGCACTTATTTTACTCTTGCTCCCATTTTTTGTTAGATTTACAAGGATATAATACAACCTTAGTAACATGATAGAACACACAATAGTAATCCAAAAGAATCCACAAGTCCCCTTGATGTCACATCCTTTACATTCTCACTTGGTTCTTCACTTTTCAATCTAGGCATAATGATCACAAATTTATTCTTAGTTGTGTGATGGAAAAAAATATCATTAGGGCCATGGTAAGAACCTCTTATTAATGGAATGGATGAATGAATGATGTAGGCTCAGTATGCAAATTATTAGTCTCTTATGATTTGATAACATAGAGAAATCTTCACCTTATTGGACAACATCTTGCCTTTATTCAATGTATCTTATTAATAATCAAAATTATTTACAAATGGTTTGAAAACAAAGTATAAAATAAATGAAAAAGATAGTAAAACTTATGAAAAAATATAAAGAAAAAAAATGTAAAATAATATGAAAGAATTGAAGAAATGGAAAAGTATAAAAGAATAAGAAAATGTCAAAGAATGTGAAAAATAAAAAAAATGCAAAACAAAAAATTAGAAAATTCACATATTAATTCCAAAATCAAAGTACAGTATCTCCACCATGACTCAACTCAAGGACAAGTGTTCTGAAAATGCTTCTGATCAGCCGTAATATCACGTATGCGATATTGCTTCCACCCCTGTGATATCATGTACGCTATATCGTGGCCCACGGCAATGTCTATAAATAAGAGGCAACTTTCCCTTGTTTCATCATCTAGACTTAGACCCTTAGCCAAACTATAGCAGTTTTACCATTCCAGAGTTAGAATAATTTCCATGTGCCCGCAGTAGGAGTCTTAAAGTGAACTGATCTTTATTCGAGCAAATTGTACCTGAGCATACATTTGTGTATGGCAATAAAGATGAAATTTCTGATAAACCTTGCAGCATGTGGACTAAGCTAAATAGGAATTAATTATTGTTAAATGTTTAAATGCAATCCTAGATAATTAATCTCTCTCAACCCTTGACTCTCCTAGTTAAGTGCACTCAGTACAACCACTTCAAGCACATGTGTAACGCTTGGTAACCTAGTAATGAGTAGCGTTTAGTAATCCCAGCAATGTTGCACTGGTTCAGGGTGTGTACGGCAAGTGGAAACAGATACTGGTGCAAGGACAATTAGAACTTACTTAGTGAATAGTTAAGGAAAGTTAGTCACTTAGTTCTCTTCACCTTCCCCTATTAGCATAAGACATTAAAAAGATAAAAGATATAAAAATCATATACCTCAAGCTTACTTAACCATACAACTGTGACAATACAAGTAAGTTTGGGAAGACAACGATTGATTAACCTTAAGTGTTCCATTAAGGTGCATAAGCACTTAGTCCTTGGAGTTCGACCAGATCATGTGTGAGACACTCATATTTGTATGGTTGAGTGTAGGGGTACCTCACCACTCATCATCCAGGAACTAAATGTAACAATCATCATCGTTGTCTTCACAGTTCCACTTGAAAACGAGGAGGAAAATTAGATAGTCCCAAGCANTTATTCACACTAGTGTGTTTAGGTACAATGGTGCTCGAATAAAGATCCATACACTTTCTAACTCCGACTACGAGCACTCAAAGAAATATTCTAACTTTCAAATGGAAAACCTGCAAGAGCTCCCCTACAACTATCATAAGACATGCTTAAACACAGCTGATAAGCACATATTTATACATTTTATTCAAGAGCTACATCAATAGGGCCCCATAGATGCAGCAAATGCTACGTCGATGTGACCTCATCGATAGGGCAACACCATGTAGATGGGGCCCATTCACGTGACATAACAATGATTCATCATACCCTCACAACTGAATGAAAACTTGTCCTCAAGTTCCTTTACAAAATTGGAAAGGTATGGGATTCTTGACTGACTCTTAACATAATAAACTAAGTTGACAAAATTCAGTGCCCAAGTGTACAAATCAACAACATTACAAAAATTGTGGTGTTCATGACATAAAATTGAACACCATGACATAACTACTCAAAAGTAGACAACACATCCTCTGATGCCATGAAGGTGGTTATGAAGATTCGATAGTCCTAGGCAATGGAGATTCCTAAGGTTCTCAAGGGCCTTTGCCAGCTTCGAGCACGTGTGGTGGCTAAGGTGGTTGC
Organism: Gnetum montanum; assembly: GCA_015680685.1. NCBI lineage: Eukaryota > Viridiplantae > Streptophyta > Gnetopsida > Gnetales > Gnetaceae > Gnetum > Gnetum montanum. The sequence continues at coordinate 29,328 of MNCI01025916.1, forward strand.
AACTATCCTATTATAGCTACAATCTTTGGTCTCCTCCTTACTCTAGGGATCATTCAAAGTCCACATGGCATCGTCAATGTGGGCTATAATAGGGATATCCCACAAATAGGGTATTACTAGGAATAACTCCTTAACATTGAAAAACTAGGCAGTGAATTGTTTGCATCTGACATTGAATACCTTGGCTACGTTTTGTAGCTCTTGGTAGTCATTCATCCCTTTAGTTAGGTTCTTGGTAGTAGATCTCTAATTAGCATATTTGCCCTTCAAAGCCTCAAGTTTTGTGTTTGCCACCATAAGCCTTTGCTTGTTATCCTTGTGGTGCTTAAACTCGACCTCGTACAACAAGTATGAGCTAGCCACTTGCTTCTCTAATTCAAACCATGGTCATCCAATAGTCAAACATAGCCAGATTTTCATATCAAATATTGGCAAGCTTCATGTATTCTATCATCTCCTCAATCTATGACTCCTTCATGGGGATTTTCACCTTATTGTATGCATCTATCCCATCAATGATAGGTTGCCAAACTTCTCTTCCTTGTTGGAGTTGCTAGAGGGTTTCATTTACTTTTGCCTTTGATAACTAAATGTGTTTTTAATTAACTTCTTTTTGTATACCAACCTAATCTTTGTAATGATCCTTGCCTCTTTTAAATTTCAAAGCCTCTAATTTCCAAGTGGCTACCTCTATTGCAGTCTTCTGGCAAAGTGCATAGACCTCCTTCATGGAGAGGTTTATGTTCTCAATTGTCAATCTCCTTAGCTTTGTGTTTGCTCTAGCTAGTTGCTCCTGCTATTGATGGATAAAGCTAATTAATTTTTGTTTATGTTCATCAAAAGTTTATAAGCAATGGTTCTCTATGGTTAGTTGCACATTCTCCTGGAAAGTTAGATCCAAGGCCTTTTGAATTTTGTGCTGGGTAGCCTCTACTAAGGATCAGTAGAACACCGCTACTCTTCATTGTTCCCTCAACCCCTTTCAATCTGGTGTGAAGCTATTCAAGAGCTTCATTTCTTATTAATGCCAAGTTAAGAAATGTAGGGTCGGCAATTTTGACTCTTAATTCAATAACTTTAGTAGCTGAGCATTCATTCAACTCGTTAGCTATTTCAAGTTGTCCTTCCAAGATGATGCTTTTGCCCCTTGCCTTTAGCAACTCCAACTAGGTTGTAGTAATACTATTTGAAAGATCAAAGACATCCAAAAGCAGTTTCTTGATTCCCACCAATCAATCCAATAGTCCTTCATGTTATGCTACACTTAATTTTGTGGTTATAATTGTTGCATATAGTTGCACATCTTTGAGTGCAGTGACATCTAGTACAGACAATGCAAGTGCATTAAGTGTTTCAGAAATTTTGTCAACAAGAACCTCTACTATTGTCTCCTACCTTTGGTTTTACATCACCAACATTGTTGCCCCCTCACCTTTCCTCAAGTGCACTGAGAAAGTCACAGTGTTCCTAGAGATTTCTGGGAGTGGCTATTTTTTTGCGAGAGCTATTATGATCTCTCTAGTACTAGGATTCAACCTCATAGACAACTACATTCATTGGGCTAAGAAAGTGGATCCACATCCCCTCATTAGGCTAACTATTTAGGCCACCTCATTTAGGTAACTCATCACTGGTTGGTTCATAGATGGGTCCCCACCACTCATGCTTACTCATTGCTCTTGTTGACTCAAGAGCCATTCTAAGTATTCACACAACTATTGAGCTATTGTCGCAACGTCTAACATAATTGTTTAAGTGGCAGGTGGAGGTAGTAACTATTTCTCCTCTTCTTGAATAATCATTACAAGCATTGTGTATTTCATCATTTCCATCCAATTAGCAGTCAAATCATGCTTGATAGCATCATTTGTATATAATGGACTATCTCTCCCCTCCAATAGAGTTTTCTAATGAGGCATGAGAAGGGGAGTGCCTTCCTTCCATGTTCATTTTTTTAAATCACTTCTCCATCTCTAGATAAATAAACTGTGGAAGGTTGACAGGAAATCTCCCACTCAAAATAGCATATGCACATGTAGAACCATGGGGTTTAAGCAAAAGACCACAATCTTGTAGTGGATCCTTTCTACCAATGTGAGTGTGCTAAAATCTTTGCAGTTGACACCATAGCACCATCATACCCATTCCTTTTTGATGCTAAGATCCACCTACATTAGAATTTCAATGAGATTCACCCCTGTTTCTAGCAACCTAAGCACCTTAGCAATGGCTTTCACTGAGTAGAACACTAAGTTGTCCTTGATTTTGACTAGTGAATTGACTTGCCTATTATTCTAGAATAAGAATGTATCTCCCATGTAGCACTCCCTAGTGGAAGTGATAATTGGCCACATGGGAAAGGCCTTCAATTGGTCATGTACTTCTGTAGGTGCTTGCTCTAGGAAAGGGCCAAAGTTTAACTACAGGAGCACTATTTTTTGGACCTTCCTTAATCTAATTTAATTTAGGTATGCTTCTGTTAAGGTCACTTCAAGGTTTTCTTGCTAAGCTGGTGCCTCATCCCAATGGGAACATTCTATTGCTGCTGCTAGTTTTGGAATCTAATGAATAGATTCCACCTCAGCCTCTTCCCTAAGAGGACCTATAGCGTCAGTTGTAAGTGGTTCTTCCTAGGTTTGTTCTTGGCCCCTTCCCATTCTTGGCAATTTCTTCCTTTGTTGAAATGGTCCTCCTTCCTATGTATGCTTCCTTTTTGGTGCCATCTATAGTCAAAACACATCCATGGAGTAGTAGATATAACATGTAACTTTGAATATTTTGAGTACCTTATCTCTTCAATTAGTTACACTTGGCTAAGGTTGGACCATGGAAAATTGATATTTTATTATTATTTTATTAATTAATGTTATTATAAGTGTCACTAGAGCTCATTGGAAGAGTTTAACTTTGTAATTTAATGTTTAAATGTTGATTTCTTAGTTAAACCTTTGTGGGAGTTAGGAAAAATGGCAAAAAAATTTCTATCAAAAATGGCACATTTATGGCCCCCATGACTAAGAGTTTACCTTCAGTAGCTATAGGGTTGAAGAACAAAGTGATTTGGATAAATCATTAGGAAGTTATGGGCTCTAGAAGGTTCTAAGCTTTAAAATTTTGAAAAACTTCCTTGGAATTTGTAAGCAAATGTAAAAATTTCAAAGGAGGATCGTGCATATTTATACAATTTTTCTACAATGTCGATGGGCTACGTATATGGGGCCTTGTATACACATCAGCCCCATTGACAGGGCCCTATATACAGAGTCCGTAAACGAAATTTTCAAACTTGAATATCTTGAAAAATACAAAGAATTTTTAAATGAATTATTTAACATCATTGGAATGAACCCTTAAGTCATATCATACCTCAAGATAACTACAACAACTACAAGGAAGCACATTACATTTCTTATCTTGTAATACAATATGTCTTCTTCTCATAAGATTGATTCTCCATCCATGTTTGATAGAACAAATCAAGAGGTACCCCAGTAATACAAAGTGGTATATGCTCATCCTGATAAGTATGTACCCAATTTCACCTTTATCCTACACTAGGATGAACAACTATGATGGCGATACATGAAGGGTAATATGGTGTTGCCACTCGATCAATCCATTCCTACAATGCTCCAACAAAATCTTATGCGATTGGGCATCCAAGGGCTTCATGTTGAATATGTTGTGTAGGATAGTGATACTAGGGATTATCATCCCACTAATGCACAACATCTGAGAGATCGACAACTAGAGCAATGTTAGGAATCTGTGAATGGGAAGTGGTCCCATGATTTCCTACTCTTATGTACCAAAAAGATGGTAAAGAATCCTTCTCTAGGGGTTTTCCATACATATAGACTTCTCTCTTTAACTTTAGTGAATGAGGTCAAAACTAGAACTTGCAATCCACAATACATAATCCTGGTTTTGGCAAGAATGGATCCCATAATAAAAGGGGATTCAAGGAGGAGGGTCATGGAACAGATGTGGGTAAGCAGCATGATCATGGTCATGACCATCAAAGTAGGGGTGGCAGGCACCATGATGATGCTATTCTTCCTTCCTCTTTACCTTTGTTATCATCTTCTTCCTCTTCTGGCTTTGAGCACAATTATAGGGAACCCGACTATGATCAAGGTAATCGACAGGACCAAGATGATTGTAGGGACTATCAGGCAAGAAAAGATCCAAGGCATGGGCATTGAAGAGAGGTTCATCACCACAAAAAATGGGATAGTAGAGAGCATCATAGGTACTAGGTTCATGCCTACGATGAGCCTTTTCTCACTACTTGAAGCATGCTAAACATCACAAAGGTGATAAGACTTCCTATAAGGCACATAAAGGATAGTTAGATCAAGAGGCTAGACATGAACAATATCCCCAAGTTTTAAGGAGAATATAAACCAAATCTGTAGAATCATCTTCAAGCTTTCCAAATTGCTTGTGCCTTGCAAAATATAGAAGACAACTAGCAAAAGCTTAAGTTGTTTCTCATGACACTCATCAAAGAAGTAAAAAGTTGGTACCAGTTCTTAGAGCCAAAATCAATCCGTAGATGGAGTACGATGCTTGAACTATTCAATGATAAGTATCAAAAGAAGTATTCCCAAGTATTTAATTTGAAAAGGTTAATCCAAGTTTGGAAGCAAGGAACACATGAGTCCTTGGATGTTTCCATGGACAAATATTATTCCTTATTATACTGATGCCTTGGCCATGGTTACTCTTACCAAAAATAACTTCTCCACATCATGGATCGGCTTTGCTATGAAATGAGGAGAACTCGTAGGATCTATGCCCAAGGAAGATTATTTGAATTAAGAGCCCATCAAATCCAAATGTTGATCAAGCAAGTAGCAAAAGAAGAAGGAGAGTTGAGAAAACGTGATAGTGTAGAAGAATACAACCAAGATCCTTCCATTCACAAGAGGGAGGTTCGATTTTGTGACAATGAAGAGGAATCATCACTTAATGAGGTGCTGAACCAAAAAACCTTGTCAATTAAAAAATTTACCTCTAAAATTTTGGCTAAGATAGAAGTTATGGGACTCTATGGATAGCAGATTTCAAGATATCCTAAAAATTGCTAAAGAATTAAAGAACAAAGTAGTAACCATAACCGCATGAGGTGAAAGGAAGCTAAACATGTCAATCAAAGGGGTAAGGGAAATATTACTACAATATAGGAAGTTGTGAAAACTAAATTAGATGATGATGGTGAATGTGACATCTACCAATATGAACATCTTAATGGATGTTACCCCATTGTGCCATGCTTATAGGAGTTTTAGGTGTATGCTCTAAATCCACAACTAGTAAAAAGAAAAACACCCAAAAGGTTACCTTATCCTCAAAGCAATCCTAGGTAGTTCCATCAGCAATAACAATATTATCTAGGTAAAACTCCACCACAACTCTATAAGCAATACCGATAGTGACACCAACCAAAGTCATGGGGGATGTCACTACTAAGGTAGTAATACCCTTACAAATAACTAGATCCATATGAGTATTACGTTTAGAAACCCCTATCTCCACATGACTCTTCCAGTCACGTTTCTCCTTTCCAACATCACTACTACCATCTTGAATACTATAAAGCTCATTCTCCACATCTAGGAGGGATACCACATTCTATCCTTATGCTCCTCTTATTCCTACACCTATTCCTCCACCCTCAACATAGCTACTACCAACTCCATCCATGCAAGGTGAACTTCCAGCTGAGCCACAACAATGTAGTGCTACCAGGGCCATCAATCTGCAATCGATTCATCAACCAAGTAGTTCAAAACCTCATGCTCATAAAAGACAATTATTTTGGTGCAATAGCCCTACTAAGCCTTCATAGATTCAGGTGACTATTCATCCTCCTCCTACCTCATCCTTTGTAAAGCATTCCATCAAGAATTGTTCAAATCAAATACTACCCAAAATCCATACTATTATGCTCACTCATGTTGTATCTGATTAGATCTAGGTTGGAAACCTTCCCAGGAAATTAGCTGATCCTAGGAGTCATCTTATCTATTTGCAGATTGCTAGGAATGAACCATGTAGAGCTCTTCTTGATTCAAGTTCTAGTGTGAACTTGATTTCTCATGAGATGTATATTGCCTAGAACCTATCACCTCTCAAGAAGAGAAATATTCAATTGGAATTAGCAGATCAGTCCATTACTATTCCTTTGGGACTAGTGAAAGACATTGTGACCATGTGAGTCATCTTATCCTACCAATTTCCTAGTAATCAAGGTTGAGAACTATAAGGGTGACTTCCTAATTATTATGGGAAGAGCATGGTTAAGCACTATTGATGCAAGAATGGGCATCAGAGATCTTTCCTTGGAGATATCTAAAGAAGATGCATTTGTAAAGATCGAGAAGAAATGAGTTTCATGCATCACGTACAATGATATAGGGTGCAATTATGTGTAGAAACTCTGATCTGTGAAACGAGTATCTATGTCCACATGTAGGTAATGTGCACATGAAGTAGATATTCAAAGGTGCCTGTACATAGCATTCACAAAACAAGGGAGCACCCAGTGGCTAACCATTAATTCTAACAACAACACAATATGCATGGAACCTATTGAAAGCCTTAACATGTGCTTATGTCGTAGGCATGAATGAACTAGAGAAAGTTCATCACCAACTCTCTGATAATGAAACTAATGATATCAACTGGGGAGAGTTGAAGATCCTTGAGAATTTCAAATAAGAGCCCCTAGAGTTGAAAGCTCTACCTAACAATCTAGAATATGCATTCTTGAAAAATGGCAAGCTGGTCATACTTAATCCCAAACTTACTATCAAGAAAAAAAGCAAAATTGTTGAAAGTATTCAATAGATGGCCAACATCCTTTCCCTGGTCATATCCTAAACTTATTAGAATTGATCTACAAATATGCCAACACTACATTTATACTAATCTATCTATGAAGCCAAGGAGCAACCACAACGGCAATTGAACCCAAAATTAAAGCAAATCATCAAAGAGGAGATAGAGCAACTCCTTAAGGCTCATCTACCCCATTGCAGATAGTGAGTGGGCCACTTGTGATAGTACCAAAGAGAGGTGGCAAATGATGGGTTTTTATTGACTTCAGGCTGTTAAACATGGCAACATTCAAAGATCATCTTCCATTGTCATTCGTTGATCAAGTGTTGGATACCATATCTAGGCATTACTATGACAGTTTTCTAAATGGTTATAGTGGCTATAACCAAATCCAAATTACACTAGAGGACCAATACAAAGCAACATTCACGAGTCCATGGGGGACCTTTGCATATTGCAAGATTCCTTTTGGTATGTGCAATGGTCCTACCACTTTCCAACACCTAGTCTTAAGTATCTTTTAATAATAGATCGGTAGCGGAGTGAAATTCTTTATGGATGACTTCTCCACTTATGGTGCTACATTCGAGCAAGCCTTAGATTACCTTGAGAAAGTAATTAAAATATGTGTGGAAACAAACTTGTGGTTCAATTGGAAAAAGAGTCATCTGATGATTTAGGAGGACATTGTATTGGGGTACAAAATCTCACAAGTAAGGATCAAGGTAGACCTCAAAAAGATAAGGGTCATCTAGGGTATCACCCATCAACCAAAAACCATCAAAGATATTCAATCATTCCTTGGACACATTGGCTACTACCTATGATCTATAGAGAATTTCTCTAAAATTGCAAAGCTGTTCATTGAGCTAACAAAGAAAGATGCTCCATTCATCTAGACCAAGGAATGTGAAAATGCATTCTAGAGCCTCAAGCAGAAGCTCATAGAGACTCCAGTTCTATGAGCACCTAACTAGTCTAAACCATTTCATATAATAATAGATGCATCTAATTACACCTTGGAAGCCATGCTTGTGCAATTGGACGACAAGAAACATCTATATTACATTCACTACGCAAGTCAAAGCATTGTGGATGCATAGTTGAATTACACCACAATGAAGAAAGAACTAATAGAAATGGTATATGCTCTAGAGAAGTTCAGGAACTATGTGCTTTAATATAAAGTATTTGTGCACACTAACCATAGTGTCATTCGCTTCCTCATGAAGCAGCCAATGGTGAGCCCTCATATCATATGGTGGCTAGTGATTTTGCAGGAATTTGATCTCACAATGGTAGATCAAAAAGGAACTAAGAATGTGATTACTAATTACTTGTCTTGATTATGATGAGATCACAAAGAGGAGGAGAGCTCACTCTCTAACCAATTTTTTGATGAACTCCTCTTTGCTAGTGTAATAAATGAACAAGTGCCTGCAAAACCAAAATGGTATGATGACATCCTCACTTATCTTCTCACTCAGGAGATACCAAAAAATCTGGGCTAAAGGAAGAAACAATAGTTTCTTCATTAGGCCAAACATTTCATGGAAATCAATAGATACCTTTACAAGATGTGAGCTAATGGCCTTGTTCATTGGTGTGTACCTAATGCTGATCAACTGCACGTTCTCTAAGATTCTAACAAAAGCCCTTCAGGAGGCCACTATGCAGGAAGACGTGCAGCCATAAAAATCCTAATAGCAAGATGCTATTGGCCCATAATTTTTAGGGATGCTCACTAATTTTTCTAATCTTGTGAATGTTGCCAATGAGATGGTGGGATGATTGCATGAATGGAGGGTTTTCAATAGTGGATTCAACCATTGGAACCTTTTGACATATGGGGCATAGATTTCATGGATCCCATCACACCCATGGTCAATGGAAAGGCCTATATAATCATCACCATTGACTACTGTACCAAATGGGTAGAAGCAGCAATCGTCTTGACTATACATCATTCACTATTACTTGATTTGTACAACAAAATGTTGTGAATAGGTTTGGCCACATGCATTGATTTCTGACAATGGAACCCATTTTATAGGTGCTACTTTTCAAAAATTCATGCAATGCTTGAGGGTTGAACATAAATTAACAACACCCTATCACTCCCCAAGCCAATGGTCAAGCAGAGGCAACTAATAGGGAGATCACAAAGATTCTAACAAGAATTATTAATAAATATAGGAGAGACTAGAGCACAAAATTAAACGATGCTCTTTGGGCCTACCGCTCAACATGGATACTCCCTATTCGCTACTCTTTCTATGAGTTGGTGTACAAAAAACTTCCAATGCTTCCAATTTAATCTAAGCTCCGTACACTCTCAATAACTTATGACTTGGATCTTGACCTAAGTCTGGCAAAAAAAGAAAGACTAATCAACCTAAATGTGCTAGACAAAAATTAATTAGTAGTCCTATCCTTGAATGAAGTACGCAAGGCATTTAGCAAACAATGATATGACCTAAGAATACAAAAAGAGAAATTTCAACCAGAAGATAAATTTCTCTACTAAAACCCCACACACATACCTCAATGACCTAAGTTCAAGACATCGTGGAAGGGGCCCTATATAATCAATGAAACCTTTCCTTCTTGGGTGATGATCATATACAAACCTAAAAGCCCAGACAAAAAGTAGTTGGTCAACATCCAACTGATAAAACCGTTCCATGAGCCCAAGCAAGTCAGTGCAACACATACCTCAATGGATGGATAACCATGCTCAATTTTTTAGATCTCCTCCTTCCAACTTAGTCGTGGGGGAGATGGCCATCCGTGCTAATCATATACGTGGCTCCTCAGTGTTTCTATTTTTTTACACAATTTTATTTTTTACAAATTATTTAGTTTGCAATTTTTAATTTATAAAAAAAATTTCTATTTTACAACATTTTTTATTTTACACCACCATTAGTACATTTAAATTTTTCTTGAATATTTTACACTTCCTTATATATTCTACTCTGCTTTATTTTAGTATGATTTTCTAATTCATGCTAATAAATATGCTTTATGCCAATAGGACACAGTGGTGCTATAGCTGTTGCTAATAGTGATTTGTGCTTAACGTTTTTGTTTGTTGATGTCAAGTTTCTATTTTTGAATTTTTGTACCAATGGCTAAGAGATGGTTTCTTTTTCATGGAACAAGTAATGAGTCCACGTCAACCACCCATCCACAAACTCTATGGTTTTTCTTGTTTTGGAAGTATGAGATCCCTTTCATTAAATAAAATGTTACTATATTTGACCTTGGTGGTTGCTAGAATTAAGAAGGATTCAAAGGTTTGCACAGGGTGTGACTTCAAGGGAACTCAATACTCTTTGTACTCTTCTACTTACTTAGGTGCATGAGTGTTTTCATGGATTTCTTACCATTCTGTGTTGAACAATAATAGGAAGTTGAATAAGTCTTTGCATGGTGTGGTTCCCATCCAAAAGAAAAAAAATAGAAAAAAAATAACAAAACAAAATAAAAGAATATATATATATATATGATGGGAGTTCAAAGCACACCCCTTGATAAATAAATGGGCTACAAGCACTACTTATGGGACTAGAAAAACATGGTCCCATTTAACTAAGGCCCTCTCTCACTTCTTATTTCTCTTTTCTTCTCTTTAAGAAATAATGGTCATTTTGTGGAAGCACTCTTGTGTCGCAGGGGGTAAATTGGTCTTGGAGTGGTAATGCAAAGTCACTGAAAGCAATTCATTTTGGTTTGGACTAAGGATGGATCTTCTTAGGTCATTTAATTACAAATCCATAAGGCACTTCTTATGACCTAAATTTGGAACTCCATTCCACCTTCTCCATCATTCATCCATGTTACCCATAAATCACCTCACTGTCGATGTCCATGTTCTTGTTCCATGTCTTTGTCTAACAAACTTGAATTCTTTGGTAGAATTTTCTAGGTTTTGGTCCTTAACTTTCATCAACCATTAATCACCTATGGGGGCCATGAACTCCTTAGGTTCAGGTTATGCAAGGGTAAACAAAGCATGTGCCTGCTATGGAAAGGATTCACTTGTATATCTCTTGGTTAGGTTCGTTAAGCACCTTATCCTTAGACATTTTTGCAATCAGAATCTTTCATACATCCATCTTCTACATTCGACCATGTGCTCATTTACATGTTTTCTTTAATTTACACATTCTCTATCAAATTTTTGAATTTTTGAGATTTCAAAGATCCTCTTTAATGACTTCATCATATTTTTTGCTTTTTTGGAACTCCGTAGACCCCAAATTCATTCAAATTTCCTTGTAATTTTTGAAATATTCAAGTTTGAAAATTTTGTTTATGAACCTAATAAACAGGGTCCCATCAATAGAGAAAATGCATATACGAGGCCCCATATATGCAGCCCCATCAATGTAGTGCAAAAATACTATAAATATGTACAAACCCCCTTAGAAATTTTCACATTTGCTCACAAACACTAAAGGATTTTTTCAAATTTTTAGAAACCAGAACCTTCTAGAGCCCATAACTTCTTAACTATTTATCCAAATCACTTCATTCTTTGACCTTGTAGCCTCTAAAGGTAAGCTCTTAGTAGTGGGGGACCACAAACGTGTTATTTTTTATAGAAAATTTTTTGACATTTTTCTAACTCCCACAAAGGTTTAACAAAGAAATCAACATTAAAATACCAAATTATAGAAGTTAAACCTTTCCAAGGAGCTTCGATGATACTTATAATAAAAATTAATTGATAAAATAATCAATCTGCCATGGTCCAACCATAGCTAAGTGTAATTGATCAATGAGATAAGGTATTCAAAAAATTTTCAAATTACACATTATATCTACTAATCCACGAATGTGTTGTGACCGCAGATGGCACCAAAAGGAAAAACACATGCAAGAAAAAGGATTGTCTCAACCAAGGGAGAAATGACCAAGAATGGGAAGGGGCCAAGAACAAGCCCAGGAAGAACCAATTACAACCCATTGCTTGGGACCTCTTATGGAAAAGGCCAAAGTGGAGTCTGTTTGTCATATTTTAGAACAAGTGGTAGCAATAGAACATTCGCATAAGGACAAGGCACTAACTCAACAAGCAAACCTTGAGGTGAATTTGACAAAGGCTTGCCTAACTCAAATCAGATTAAGAGAGGTCAAGAAGAGAAAGCTCCAAGAGTTCAATTTTGGCTCTTTCTTAGAGCAAGCACCTAAAGGGGTATAGGACTAACTAAATATCTCTCCCATGTGGCCAATTATCACTTCCAATGGTATATGCGAGAGACATTTGAATAACAAGCAGGCTAGTTCAATAATCAAAATCAAGAACATTTCAGTGTCCTACTCGATGTAGGCCATTGTAGAGGCACTTGGGTTTCTTAAAACTAGGGAAAATCTCACCAAGATTCTGATGTAGGTGGACCCCAACATCAATAAGAAATGGATTTAGTAGTGCTATGGTGTCAACCACAAGGAGTATAACATGCTCACACTAGTAGAAAGAATCCACTACAAGATTGCAACCTTTCACCTAAATCCCATAGTGAGGCCCAACAAGATCGCTACCTTTTTTATCTATGCATGTGTCGCTCTAAGTGGGAGATTCCCAATCAACCTTTCACAGTTGATCTATCTTAAGATAGAGAAGCAATTCAACGAGAATGAACGTGGAAGGAAGGTGCTCCCCTTTCCATGCCTCATCAAAAAACCATGTTGAAGGGGAGGAATAGTCCACTACACTAACAATGTTGTTTGATGCTCTCTGATCACTAATTGGGTGGAGATGATGAAGGATGAAATGCCTACAATAACAATCTAACAAGAGGAGCAATAATTACCACCTCCACCTGCCACTTAGAAAATTATGCCAAACATCACGACAACATTCCAATGATTGCATGAGTATTAAGAATGGCTTTTCATTAACTAAGAGCAAAAAGTAGGCATGAGTGATGGAGACCCATTGGTGCACCAATCAATGATGAGTCACTTGAATGAGGTGGCCCAAACAATTAGCCTGATGGGGGGAGGTGGACCCATTTTCTCAACCCAACCAACACAGTTGTCTGCAAGGTCAAATCTTAGCACTAGAGAGGTAATGGTATCTTTCTTAGAACAGCAACAACTCCCAGATATTTCTAGGAATGTCGCAACCTTCTCAGTGTGCTTAGAGGAGGGTGAGGAGGCAACAGTACTAGTGATGCAACACCATGGACAAGAAACAATAGTAGAGGTGGTTACTAATAGAATCACCAAAATACTTAATGCACCTGTTATGTCTATACCAAACATCACTACACTAAAAGATGTGTAGATGTTTGTAGGGACCATAAGCAGTAGATTAAGCATAACACAACATGAAAAATTGCTAGATCGACTGGTAGGAATTGAGCACTTGCTTCTAGATGTCTTTGACCTTTCAACTAATATCACTGAAACCCACTTGGGGTTGCTAGAGGTAAATGGTAAAAATATTATATTAGAGGGGTAACTCAAAATAGCCAAAGAGCTTAATGAACACTTGGCTATAGAGTTTGCTGAATTAAGAGCCCAGATTGCTAACCCTACATTTCTCAACCTACCATTAATAAGAGATGAAGCTCTTGAGTTGCTTCATAGTAGCTTAAAGGGGTTTCAGAGTGCGATAGAGACAATAGTGTTCTACCAATCCTTGGTAGAGGCCACCTAGCATAAAATTTAGAAGGCGTTGGATCCAACCCACCAAGGGAATGTGTAGCTAACTGCAAAAAACCATTGCCTGTGAAATGTTAATGTGCATAAACAATAGTTGACTAATTTTATCCATCAATAGCAAGAGCAACTAACTAGAGAAAACATAAAGTTAAGGAGATGGGTACCTAAAAATGAAAACTTCTCCATGGAGGAGGTTCATGCCCTTTCCCAAAAGACTACAATAGAGGTAGCCTCCTAGTCAAATTCAAGAGAGTCAAGGATCACTATAGAGACTAGGTTGGCCTATAGAAGGAAGTAAATGAAAAACACATTCAAGTGGTGAAGGCAAAGGTGAATTAGACCCTCCAACAACTCCAACAAGGATGTGAGTTATGGTAGGCCATCATATATGGGATTGATTAGTACAATAAAGAAAAAATTCACCTGAAGAAGTTGCAGATAGAGAAAATGACTGAATATATGGAGCTTGCCAATCTTTAGTATGCAAACTTGGCTATGTTGACTATTGAAAAATCATCATCTTAACTAGGAAAGCAAGTGGCTAGCTCATACTTGTTGTATGAGGTTGAGTTCAAGCACCACAAGGACACCAAGCAAAAGCTTGTAGAGGTAAATGCTAAACTTGAGGTTCTCAAGGGTAAATATACTAATCAGAGATCCACTACTAAGAGCTTGACTAAAAGAATTAATAACTACCAGGAGCTACAAAATACAGTCAAGGCATTCACTATCAAACGTAAACAATTTGTTGTCTGGTTTGTCAATGTCAATGAGTTGTTCCTAGTAATGCCTTGTCTGTGGGATATCCCAATTCCAACCCACATTGGTGATGCCAAATGGACTGTGAATGATCCTCGAAGTAAGGAGGATAAGATGAAGGCATTACTGGATGCATTCTACATTCCACCAGTGGTAGCAACTTCAATAGGATAGCCACAGTTGCCTTAGTCACCGCATGGGCTTTAAGTTCTAAAAAGGTCCTTTAGAACCTTAGGAGCCTCCATTGACTGGGACTATTTGATCTTCTCAACCACCTTCATTCCATTAGAGGAGGTGTTTTCTAGTTTAAGTAGTCATATCTTGATGTTCAATTTTATATCATGAACACCACAAATTTTTTTAACAATGTCAATCTGTACACTCAAGCACTAAGTTTTGTTACGTATGTTTGTTATGTCAAGAGTCAATCAATAATCCCATACCTTTCCAATTTTGTAAAGGAACTCGAGGATGAGTTTTCACTCAATCATGGGGGTATGATGAAGCATCAAAGTGTCACATTCATGAGCCCCTGTCGACATGGCCTCGTTGACATAGCATTTGCTACATTTATGAGGCCCCATTGATGCAGCTCAACAATAAAGTCTATAAATACGTGCTCACTAGCTATGTTTATGAGATGTCTTATCATAGTTGTAGCAAAGCTCTTGCACTTTTGTCATTTGAAAGTTAGAATATTTTTCTAAGTGCTCATAACAAGAGTTAGAAAGTGCACGGATCTTTATTCAAGCACTAATGCACCTGAGCACACCAATGTGAACAATAATAAAGATGAGACTTTTAATCAAACCTTGTAGCACTTGGAATAGCTTAATAATTTATTTCTACATTTACTGTTTTCATTAATTACATAATTAATTACTGAAACACCACTAATTTTGGCCTAGCACTTTTAGACAAGAATCAAGCTAAGTCATGCTGCTGCCCAACATGAGTACAACGTGACCAAATTTGGAGGCCTCCAAAGCAGCCCCCGATGGTCCATGATTCAATAGGCAAGGTCCCCCCAGGGCCCACAAGCAAAGGCACCAACTTCCAGCATCCAGAATCAAAAGTTTCAGGTTCAAAATGTTTGGTTTTGGCTAAGTACACTTTGGTTACTTTTTCAAACGTTGCACAA
>MNCI01025916.1:73655-141805 GCA_015680685.1 Gnetum montanum
GGGCAGACACGGGAAAAATTCTAACTCTGGAGGGATCAAACTGCCAGAGCTTCGCTACACTAAAACTGGGATCTCGAACAAGGGAGAGCTGCCTCTTATTTATAGACATGGCGGCGGACTGCGATATCGCGTACGCGATATCGTAGGGAAGGACGCGATATTGCGTACGCAATATCGCGGGGGATGCGATATCGCGTACGCGATATCGCGGCCTGTGCGAACCGCGTCTCATCAATGAGCATCAAACTTTTAGATATTATTCATATCTAGTTGCTTGAGGTAGCTCTCTTTATTAACATCTTCTTACATTTCTCCACTTCTAGCAAAGTGATGAGCCAGGTTCAATTGGTTGCATCAATGAGGCCTCGTCAATGTGGCCTTGTTGACTGGGCCTCATTGATGAGGCCTAGTCAACGCATCTTGCCATGCGTTGACAAGGCCCCATCGACATAGTATTGTTTTTTGGCTATAAATACGCTCGTACAGCCACATTTATGGCAATTAGAAATTGTAGTTGCAATGAAGCTCTTGCAATTTTTCCATTTGAAAGTAAGAATTTTTCTCCGAGTGCCTGCAACAGGAGTCATTGAATGTATAGATCTTTATTCGAGCATTGTCATACCTGAGCATGACAGTGTGTGCGACAATAAAGATGAGCTTTTCGATAAACCTTGCAACACTTTGGATAGATTAGTATTTTATTTATGCATTTAATGTTCTCAATTATGTGTTAAATGTTTTCAATTAGTTATTAAATATTTTCTAGTTATTACATTAATAAAACAATTAAGACAAATAGATTACACACATAAGTACGACTACTTCGAGTGTAACATGTATTTGCTTGGTAATCCCAGTAACATTATTGCTTGGTATGCCCAGTAGCGTAGCGTTTGGTTGCCCAGTAGTGGATATGTGGGTTCAGGATGTGTACAGAAAGTGGGATCAAGTGCTTATGTTAGGATTAGTTAAATGCTAGTTAATTAGTTAACTTAGATTAGTTAATTAAATTCTTTTTATCCACATTTTGAGCACCAAACTATACAATACAAAATGATAAAAATTGGATGCCTCAGTTACACTTAACCACACCAACGAACATCACAAATGTAATTGGGAAGACAACAATTGACCTTAGGGCTAGATTCACTTCCTAAAGGACTAGTGCACCAAAAATGATAAAGTCCATCGAATTCGACCAAATTGTACATGAACACTTTGTGATTCATATGGTTAGGCGTAGCGGTATCTCACCGCTCATCACAAAGAATACTCAATGATTCCTTTAACTCTTTAGTTATGAAGTTCATAGTAAGTTATGATGGTCATCGTAACTTTATGTTTATGTAATGATTTTGTAAGCATCACACTAATGTTGTGTTACTTACGATCTTATGTATTTTCTTCGTAGTTCCATCTTCATGTTTTTGAATAGTGTTCTTAGCTTTTAGTTTGTATTTATAACCTTTGACATCTTATTGTTACAACTCCTAATTCAAATTTTACTCACATTTGCTTTCTTCTTCATAACATAGTTTATGAGTATTCATCATGGAACTTCAGTGTATGCCATTTCTTCTTCTTTTTCTTCTTTATTCTTGAATGTCTTATTCACATGTTCCTTTTTCTTTCCTTGTTTGGTTATTCTTCATCTACTACAGTGTGTTGTGTATCATGATGACAATGATATGGAAATGACTAAATCGATGGCTTATGCTCTTCATAAGAAGTTACAGGTGTTCACAAACTATTGTGTCACTTCTCATGTTCACAAATCGTTATGTGTCTTTATTAAGAACTTTTCATCTTTTTATATATTCTTAATGAGAAACTAATGATTGTACACATGCTTTATGATTATAGTCTAACATGTTTAAGTCCTAGTCTATTGTTACATCCTAAACTAGGACATCCACTATTGGGATTACTAAGTGATATGCTACTAGACATACTAAGCAATACCATTGTTGGGATTACCAAATGAATACACATTACACTTGAAATTAGGTTGTGCTCATTTTGCCAATTGAATTAATGTGCAATGGAATCATAAACATGAAGCTACTTTGCATTCGAAATTAAATAGTAAGGAAAAGTGAAATTTAATTTAAGTTAGAGTGTTGCAATGAATAGGAATCAATCTCAATTTTATTGTCACTTATGGATTGTGTCTAGGTACAAGCCACTCAAATAAGACTTCATATAATCAATTCAAATTCATGTTATGGGCACTTGTTGATTGTTACAAGGAATGAGAAAACAAATGGACAAAGTTCTATTACATAATGACCAAACAATGCTATAAATGTAATAGGCAACCCATATTTATAGATATTTATTGATACTGTGTTTTTGCATTTGCGAAATTGCAACATGGGATTCATAGTTGCAAAGTCATAGCTAACAAAAGCAATTTCCATCAATCCCAATACAAGGAATATGCCAATTTTTCTTGATAAAGCATGGTCTTGACCTTAAGTTTATTAACATACGATATATGATGTTTCATCAAAAGCCAATGAAGTCTTGGAATAGTGAGAGACAAACCATGAATAGATAATTGCCATGGAGAAAGATCATCCACAACATTGAAAGGACTTGTGATTTTGTTGAAATGCTATGATTTATTAATATGATACCAATCTTTCTAGAATTACTTAGTGATAAAAGAACCTTGTGGTAAAATAAAAGCATTACATAACAGCTAACTATGAATAGAGGTGCCTTGCAAAATAGATTGTTTTTTAGGAAAAATTTGCTCAAGTTTGGAAAAAAAATAATACTTCAAACACTACCATAGGTAAAAGAGTTAATAATCCATTTGGAGCTAAAGCTAGACCTTGATGATAGGTATTAAGAAGACCCAATCCTCCTCTCTTTTTTGGTTGAATACAACATGCCAAACAACCTTGCAAAAACCTTTCTTTTCATCACTACTACCCCACAAAAAGTTTCTTATGAGTTTTTTTAGCTTAACATAAGAATATTTTACAAGAGTCTAATAAGATGAACACTAATAAGATGAACACTAAACATGAGTGGCTGATAACATAGATTTGCAAACTAAATATTTACATGTCATAGTAAGATTTTTTTCTTTCCACTTGCTAATTTTATATTCCACATTTTTTCAAAGGAAAAGCCCAAAGACTCAATGAAGTGCTCCCAAAAGAGAAGGCAATGCCCACCACTTTAAAAATGTCATGGGTTTAATTTTAGTGTAGATAACCCGAATTTATAAACAAATTCTCCATTCCTTATTATGTAATAAAGAGTAATAATCTTGATTACTAAAAAACAAAGAACGTTTGCCAACTTATTTTTAACCCAAGATAACTTAAATATTCATCAATATGCATCAATAAATATCCATTGATATGCTTGAATAAATGTCATTCCTTTTAGCTCCATTGGCATTTTCCGAATATTAACAAAAAAGAAGAAGAAACATTCAGGGGAGGACTTTGTAACGAGCGTGTCTACCATCTTACTTTGAACTCATCGCCTGCTACGGTGGTGTAGCACCGGTAACTCTGGACGGTCCATTATAAACCCGGACTAACCGCGGTTTACCGACGCTGTCTGTTAATTCTTTGAATTCACGGTCCTGTAAATTCGTTCAAATTCAACCCGTGAATTTTGGATAAACGCGCCAACATGCAAAGTTGTAGGCGCCAAAATCTGAAAGTCTACCCTAATTTTGTTGTTCCCGCTTGATATGTCCAAAATTTTGTACTTGCTCAGGATCCGCCATGGTTTTTTGGGCAGTTCACGTGTGGCATGAGAAAGAAACGGAAAAAGGGCAAATGCAGTAACGAAAAGCGAAGATCGAGGGCAGCGTGACAAGATGCAGAGGCCGGTTTTCGACATGAAGACGTCGGGAAGGGAAGGTAGGTGCAATTGTTATCATTTCCGTGATTTTGCGTGTGCAAAAGAGTAGCAGCTCTTACTTCGTCACGAGGAGGGGATTTTCTGTTCAATGTTTTTAGTCATAGAATTTGATAATGCAGCAATAGCATTTTAATTAAGGGCGGAGCAACACAAGGTTTTAGGAGGCCTTCATTTTTGCTTTCCAAAAAACTTTGCTGGTTTGATGGCGAGTTGAAATACGGAAATGTAAGGGGTGCACGTGCTCTCTTCACAAATTGAATAGAATTTACTCTAAATAGAAATCATTCCAGTTTCTAATGTTTGAAGAGTGTAAATTTATTGTAAATCAAAACCAGTTAGATAACTAGAAGCTAATGAACTCATTACTGTGTTAAGCAAAGACTCACAAATGTTCTGGTCTAAGGATGATCAAAATTTGTATATATAACGTTCGTCCCGCAAAGCTACGTCTTTAATTATTTAGAACTATAATAGCACTGGCTCGCATTCTGTATTTGGTGTTTAACAAATCAGGTGACATCGTGCCTGATTGACTACTATAACCACTGAACGATTGTATCTTTGGGATTCGTGTACTAAACATTAAAACTTTTATGATTGCTAGTTAAGCCATTGGAAATTTTGAGACTACTTTATTTACTAATTCTTCAAGAGAAAGCAGCACTTGTGCGTTACTATAAACAATAATGCAGCCACCAAAGAGTTAACAATAAGCAAGATAATGAAATAAATCTGTGGCCTGCGATAGATTGTACTTTTATATAGATCGTTTAATTTTGCAAAAGTTCCAGTTCATTGCCAAACTGGGCACCTGTTGCCATGGTCTCTGTATACATGTTCTTTTCATTATGTCCCCAGATGGTACATGTTTCAGCATACTCTTTGGAATCAAACCTATGGCTTAGACAACCACATGCCACCTGCTCTAAGCACAAATCACACTAATTAATTTCAACTAAAGTTTTTTTAGACTCTATGTGGTATGACCTTTTCTCAGAATCTAAGATATCATTGTTGTGCTTGCCAGAAGTTTGATTGGAGTTTTTCATAATTGGATGATGTTATAGAGATGGCTGGCACTGAAAGCAGTAACATAGAAGAAATATATTAGTTGTCTAAATGAAACAGTGACATGGTGTAGAAGTATTTGAGGACATAGATTCGTTGATTTATTGTAGTACAGTGGAATGTGTATTTAAAATCTGGTTCATCTGATAGACATTTTTCTTTTTTCCTCTTTTAAATTTGTTATGTTTATTTTGTGCTGCCTGGTGGATATGGAAACAGTTTGGCAGGCTTTGTTTGTGAATAATAGGTCCACAAAGTGCATTTTGTTACATAGTTGTCCAATAGCCATTTCAGGTTGATTAGGTGTCCAGCGACAATTTGTATGTTGATTATAAGCTCTGGATTTGGGAACTATTTCATATGCCCTGTATTTGTATTCTAGCATGTTTGATTGAGGTTTTTTGTCTTTCAAGATGCACCATGGTCCTCTATGTCACACTTTAAGGTTGTGTGCATGATTCTGAGTTCTGTTGGATGATTCTAGCTTCATTTAGATGTTCTATGGTCCCTTTGTCATGCTTCCTCAAATTTCAGCTTTCACTTGGGATCCATTGTGCAAGGTGTGGTTTTTGGGAAAAAGGGGGGAGACATGGGTGCGGGGGTGCATCCCTTGCTTTTCCAATTTTGGGCCAAAGTGCTGAAAGTGCGTTCCAATTGGCCAAGGTTGCATTGACGGACCTTCGTTAAGGCTTAGGCATTGACAAACCTCCTTTGTTTCTAAGTACTTGGGGTAACCTCTCACATATCTCTTAGTTTTAATTTGGACTTCATTTGGGCTTTTGGTGTCTAGTTTGTGTGAAGAGCTCTTCTTCCCTTGGGTAAGTGATTCCTTCTATGTTTTGTATGTGTGTTTTTAGTTGCCACTTTCATAAGTGCTGTTAGACTCTGTTAGAGTACCACCTTGCTTATGTAGCTTAAAATTATTTGGTCAATGTGGAGGTTAGTGTTTGCATGGTGAACAAAGCTTATGGCTTTCCCTTGTTTCACCATTGATGCCTTAAACATTGAAACACCAACAATATTATAAAACATTGCAAATTATAAAAATATTTATTTAATTCTCATTTTCATAAGCTGGGATGATTCACCCT
The DNA here is from genome assembly GCA_015680685.1 of Gnetum montanum. Taxonomy (NCBI): domain Eukaryota; kingdom Viridiplantae; phylum Streptophyta; class Gnetopsida; order Gnetales; family Gnetaceae; genus Gnetum; species Gnetum montanum. The sequence goes on from MNCI01025916.1 coordinate 79,706, forward strand.
TACCCAAGGAGGTTACAATTTTATCACATGGTGTTGGGCTATCAAGGTTGTGAGTAAGAGCCATATTTATTGCATTTTGTGTGTGGTGTTGCACTTGTCTCCAAGAGGGATTGCAACACAAACATTGCACTTGCCCCCACAAGGGATTATGATGATGATGATCATCATCTTGGCCTTGTCCCAACAAAATGGGTTTAGTTATATGAGTTCCTTTTCACCATTGCCTCTATGAAAAGCTATATCTTTATTTATTTGTAGTTTCATTAAATTATCTTCGATTGTTTTTCCCATGTCTTCTTTGGTCTTTCTTTTGATGGGCTTCTTGGAGCAACGATGTGGCAACCTTTTTGTATAGGCTCATTGTTTGATCTTCTTTGCACATGTCTAAACTATCTAAGCCATCATTCTTGTAGCTTATCTAAAATAAAAGCCACTCCAAAACTTTCTTTGATATTTGTATTATGTAGTTTATATTTTTTAATAATATTCAACATCCATCAAAACATTTGCATTTCTACCACATTGATTTGTTGTTCATGTCTTCTTTGTATTGCCCAACATTTAGCATCGTATAAGATAGTAGGCCTAATTGTTGTCTTGTAAAATTTCCCCTTTAATTTTATTGGTATTCTTTTATCACATAGAATACCACTAGCCTTGTCTTCGTTTTGACCATCCTGCCTCAATTTTATATTTGATATCTTTATTAATTTCACCATTTGATTGGAGGATTGATCCTAGGTAGTAAAACTATTTGCAGTGAGGGATTTTTTAGCCTTGAATAGTCATTAATATTTCACCATTGTTTATGCTGTCATTAAAATTACATTCCATATGTTGTCTTTTGCTAATCTTTAAGCCTTTTGATTTTAGAGCATGTCTTCACTTCTCCATTTTAGTAGCAATATGTTCTTGAGATGTGTCCACCAACACAATATCATTTGCAAATAGCATACACCAAGGGATTTCATCTTGTTTTTCCTTTGTTAACTTATCCATAGTAATAGTAAATAAGTGCAGGCCAAGTGCAGATCCTTGATGTAGAGACCTACTATGATTGGAGAATTAGATGTTATTCCACAAGTTATTCTAATTTTAGTGGTGGCTTCTTCATACATGTCTTGAATCACTTTAATATATTTATTAGAGATGTTTTTCCTTTGTAGGGTCCACCAAATAATATCTCTAGGTACTTTGTTATTTGCTTTTTTGAAACCATTGAAGATCACATATAGATATTTTCTATGTTTTTTGAATTTCTCCATCCATTGTATCAAAAAAATAGCCTTTATAGTAAATCTCCTTGGCATAAATCCAAATTGATTTTCTAAGATTGTTGATTCAATTCTATTCCAAAGCTTCATAGTATGGCTTATTAACTTGATCTCCCTATAGTTTGCATAATTTTGTATGTCTCCTTTAATTTTATAAATGGGAACAACACTCTTTCTCCAAATCTTGGGTATTTTTTCATCCTTCAAAATTTTGTTAAATAATTATGATACTCAAGAAACTCTTGTATCTCCCAATGCTTTCCAAGCTTTCATAAGAATGTTATTTGGTCGAACAACTTTCCCATTTTTTTTGAATAAGCTATCTTCACCTCAGAGAAGGAAAGCTCATTAACCAAACCAAAATTTAGTTTTTTTTGGATGTCTTCTTTTGGAAATTCTTTATTTAATAATTCTTGAAAATAAATTTTTTGCCTATCTAAAGTTTCATTGTCTTTTACCAGAATTATTTAATTTGGTTCCTTGGTACATTTGACATGATCAATGTGCTTACATTTCTTGTTTATGATCTTTGCCAGTTTATAAATAGACTTTTCTCCTTTCTTTGTTCTTAATTTTTCATAAAAGCTATCCAAGGCCTTATGCTTGGCTTTGGCTATTGCTATGGTTGTCTCCTTCTTTGTCATTTTGTATATTAGCTTGTTTTCTTGGTTATTGCTTTGTTGCCATTCCTTAAAGCATTTTTCTTATTTTGGATAGTGTGTTGCACTTCGTCACTCTACCACCATGTCTCCTTTGGGATGTATTTTTTGCCTTCTGTTTCACCCAAAATGTTTTTTTTCCACTTTTCTAAATGCAACTTTTCATTTGGCCCCAAATTAAATTTGCAGAGCAATCCCAAGTCCAAGTGCCTTCATGAAGTAGTTGTTCTTTAAAAAGGTGATGTTATCTTTTTTTAAATTCCTTTATTTTATGCATTTAGTCCCTTTTCTTGTGCTATCTTTAAGGCTATGTATAGCTAAATCTATGACCATTAGTCAATGTTGACTTGCAAGGCACTCTCTATGTATGACCTTGCAATCTTTACACATTGCCTAGTTTTATTAATATAAAATTTATAAAAGTTATAAAACATAAAATTATAAATATTCTCTATATCTCTCTATTGTGATAACACAAGTTTTTATTGTATCATATGTATTATAATCTCTTTTATATTTATTGAACACGATGATATACACAAGTGTTTGTGGCAATCTACTTAACATTGTCTTCAAAGCTTACGACCAGATCATATTACATTCCTTATAATATATCCAATTGATCCAAAATTGGCGGGACCCTTGTCATTGGCACCATTGCTAGAGAGGGCATTGGTGAATTGCCTTCAAATACCTGTACATTCAGAATTTTTCTTTTTCTTTAAGTTGTTGATTTTGTAGAAAATAAAGAACCAATGCAATCATGTTCTAAATTAAGCAATGAAAATAGATTGAAGCATAAACTTCAATTGTTCAAAATCACTTTAAAAAACATAGTAAATGATGCAACACCTCCTATTATGGTGAAATTTCATCAAGACAAATTGGGATGATGGCATGATGCACATGGACGATTTTGCAAAGAACCTAGAGAAGCTACACTTGTTGCCTTTGAGGAGGCTTTGTCCAATCAAGGCTTCATTGAGGATTTGGTAGATTACTAACCCATGTCACCCCAAAAATCAAGGTATGTTGCTCATGAAAAGCAAGAGCTTCGTGATATGATTGCAGAGTAAGAGTATGAGCACATACATGCTCGGAAGTAAGGACCTTCTCCTAGATACTCCCATTGCTATAATATGAATGATTCTAAGGGAAGGAGGGCCATGCATCTTTGTCCATGGAGCCTAAGCTATACTTGTGTTGATTCAAAGTAGTCCATCATTCCACATTTGTCTTACCTTCATTTGGATGGAGGTGTTGATGGCTTGGACGGACCATTGTTTCATGGACCTACTAGGGTCAAATTCATGAAGTAGTTTGCATCCCATCTAAAAGCATTGAGGAGAGCAGAAGCAAAAAGATTGATATGGTTGACATTTCTACATTCAATGGGCAGCTCAATGATGATTTGTAGCTCCATACTCAAACATTTGTCATCACTTGTGAGCTGCAAGGGTTGAATAGTGAGGGATAGAAACTTTGTCTTTTTTGTCATAGACTCATTAATCATGCTAAAACATGGTATTAATCTCTTCCACCCAATTTCATCTCTTCTTGGGTAGACATGTTAAAAGCTTTCAATGCTAGAATTCAATCTTATGCTTGAGTTGCAAACCTTATAAGGAAAATAGTAGGATGAAAGCATGATCCCAATGAATCTTTAGATGTGGCCATAGAACAATACAATTACTTATTCAATCAATGTCCAAATCATTGGTTTAGCAAACATGACCAATTAATGCACTTGGCAGAAGTACTATGGCCACAAACTCATGAAAGGGTGGATATGTATGTCATGGGTGACCTTTACCATAGGTCATCGGCTCAAATTATTGCTGTGTTGGATGCTGTGGCTAAATTGGAAGGTGAATGGGTAAATTATTGAAGGACTATTACCTTTCAAAAATAACTTTAAGCGTTAGAACTGCCCAATTGCAATTGGGAAGTTAGTGTCATAAGCAATCAGGAAGTTCTAAAGCTTAAAGCTATTTTTAAAAGGTAAACTCCTCTACGCCAAAACACCTTTAGCAATCTAATCCAAAATCTTTCAACATAGTAGTATGAAGAGGAATATGTGAAACCATGGATCTCACTAATCCAACCAAAGATCCTTCTAAATCTGTAACAAGGAGCAACTACTCTTAACATGGCTTCAACCCACATTTTACCACATAGCCATCACAACTAGCTAAAGCCACCATTTGTCATGAGCAATGGGGAAGTCTTGATTCTTGTGTTGTTCTAAGTAGGTTGCTTAGTTGATAGGCTAATATTATCCACTAGTGCAAGTTAATGGTGTTAGAAGTTAACAATGAGGTGTTAGCCTAGTGGTAAGACTCTTGATTTAGAAGTTAAGTCATGGGTTCGAATCTAGTGGGCAATGCTGAGTTATAAAGTTCATATTGGACTATATATCTTGGGGTGTTCATATATTTTAATTATTTCAGGTTTCAACACCTCCTTCTCCCAATGGTTTTGGAACTTGAGATTCATTGGAAGTAGAAAACTTAGTTCATTAAAAAAATATGAGAAATGATTGTAAAAACCCAAAGTATGACCACAATATTACAAATATCCCTTGGTTGTAGGAATCATGTCCATATTATGATAAAAAAATTTAAAGTGATTATGATAGAAGTTAATGTAGTAAAACATAAACATAACAAAAATGAAAAACAAAATTATATAAACCACCATATTTGATGGCAAATTGCAATGTAAGTATATGATGGTTATGAACATACCTCACTCAACAACAGAGAGGATAAATGGTAAACACAACACTAAAAACATAGTCCAATTGTATTGATAACAAATCCTGACTATGTAATGTATATGCAACCTCAGACAGACACATAGTGTGTGTTGTACATATTATATGCAAGAGTTATACAGAGAGCCTCTTTCATTTCAAAGCTAAGTATGGACACAACCATACAGCAACAAACATTTCTCTTTATTAGTATTCAATAACTTATTGAGGTCCTCTTTTTCCTTGACTACTTGGATTAGGTGGGCTACGAGTTATTGAGGTCCTCTTTTGCCTTGACTACTTGCATGGAACAAGCAATGACATAGTAAAAAGTGTTAGTCAAGGCAAGAAGTACGTTATTGTCGGGAAAGGTGATGGCTGATGTAGAGCTATATTGTTGAATGTTGTAAATGGCTTTCTCCACCACTTTGGATTTCAAGAGGTTGGTATTGTGTTCTATGAGGTCTTTCTAGTTAGCAAAGTTGTAAATGTGTTCATTTGAAATATCTTGCTTAACTGTGGAAGTGATAAACTCCACGGTTGCTTTATACTTCAGAAATTTAGTTTCAAGGGCACTGTGCTACATGACTAGATCATGGGTAGAACTAGAGCCATGTTTGAATTCATGACTCCCACTCAAGCAAGAAACTCCAAAATGAAAACCCAGCAATCTAGGTGAATCCAAAGAAACACCTCAAAATTTATCTCCTCACTTGTTCTTTTATTGTCAAACAATATCATTGTAATTTGAAATTTCTACATTTGCCAATTCAAGAATTTTAGAAATTATATTATGTGCAAAATTGTACTTGTGCACCATTGAACCTTGCTTTAGCTTACACAAAAGAACCCGTCACAGAGAAAATTAACAAGCCCGCAGCCCTGCTTTGATACTACTGTGTTGGTGAAAAATAGCAGAGTAGAGCTGAGAAAATAGATAAAAATGACAATGTGCAAGAAAAAACATATAGATAACACAATAGAAAAATCCTGAAGATAATGAACAAAATGTGAAATTGAACCTGGAACTAGAATAGCAACTAATACAAAATGACAAATAAGAATCTCCAAATTTAGTAGGTAAAACCCTCAAGAATAAAGGGAAACCTCCATACAAGAAACCTAATTCTTATTGCTCAATTGATCCAAATGATGTGTTCCCACAATGACCACGATTGAGCCCTTAAATAGGTAAAGCCATGTTACAGACTCTAATCTACAGACATTTCCTTCTAAATTTAAAACAAACCCGACAAAGCCATCTAGGAAGCCAATTAATTAACAATATCTCATCCTTTACAAAACAATTAAACAATAAAGCTGCAAGATTTAGCTTCACATTCGTAAGGCTACAAAAAAGGCCATTCTTATGCAGGGTTTGCTTATGTTGAACTTTTTCTTTGTCTTCATAGCTTGATCTTTGCTTTGATCTTTTTCATGGGAAGCTGCTGGCATTTCTTCTGCAGTTTGTAAGTTCAATTCACAATTGCTATCTCTTGTGGATTCCTCATCTTTCTTATATGTTTGTGCATTCAGGTGACAATGAATTTGTGTGTTCATGTGATGATTTCTTATTGATGTGCATCGACTTCTTTTGCTCATCTCTTATGTTTCAATATTTGTTGAAGCTTGGATGAGTCTTATTGGGTTTCATGTGTCTATGCATACCTTACCTTAGTTCGTTGGTTTATCCACCTTTTGTGAATCCTCCAATTTTTCTCTTCCTCCTCCTCATCTTATTGATGCTCTTATACATTCTTCATTCTTTGGTGACGATGATGGTGTTCATGAGTTATGCGCCTTGTGAATTGATGTAGCTGTTCATGAACCATCACATCTCTTCATTAACAACCTTTTGTGAGTTGTTTAATTAAAAACTAGCAAGTGTACATTTTTCCTTGAATTTATATTCCAGCACTCCCCATTCAAGAATTAGTTTTCAACTGTGGAGACTTGTCACAGATTTATGAGGTCATGAATTTGGGAGTGGTGAATCTATGGGAACAAATGAAATGGATAAGGTAACTTTGACTTTTACTAGCTAGCTTTTATAAAAATCCTTATCTTTATTTCCTAAACTTTCTTCCCTTCACTAATGAATTCATGAACAGATTTTTTACCTAGCTATGTTTCATGATTCGTAATGATGTCTGTTGCTATCAAATAATATTATATTTTCTGTTTTTGAATGCGTGAAAGGGGATTAAAGTATTTCTTCCTTTCTTTCCACTGGTTAGGATCAGGATGTGATAAGGAGTGTCACTTGAATCAATCTCTTTTCAGTTAGAATGTTGACTCACCTTTTTTGTGCTGCTTGAGTCTTTCTTCTTTACCAAATATGTTAATATTTTTTTTCCTTCTCTGGTTGTACTTTTCCGTACACCTGTGGTGGTTGCCGTTTATTTGATTCTAGAAAATTCTATGCTCTGTGTTGCTACACTTTGGTCTAGGTAGTTAGGATGAAAAATCTGGGACAAATGTTTGATCTGCTGCTTCTGACTAGTGTTGGAATTTTAAATCTGTAATACTCGTCATGCAGTTTTTGTTGGATAGCTTACATATCCTAATCCTAAAACTCTGCATGGGATGGTATTCAAAATTGTATGCATGTGTCAGATTAAAGTATTAAACATTTCACCGCCAATCTCCTCAATGCACATGCCGTAGTAATTAGCGGCTTCGCTAACATATGACACATGCTGCTGTAAATGGCCCCCTGTGAAGCTTATATATTCTATATCAGTTTTATATATTCCTATTGCTGTGGATATCAATGATGTTTTATTATTTGTTGCAATATCATAATGAAGTTTTGGGAAAATATTAAAAAAATTTATGAAATGTTTTCATAAAAAAATTGAATGTAAAATATGTGTAAAGCAAGCAAATACGTTCAAATAAATGTTTGTTTTCAATCCTGCTTCCGACTGCTGACTCCTTGCTTGGTGTGGACTTCCACGTAGGAAATTGGTGTTGTTACTGCAGATTTAAACCTTGTTCTCTTTCTCCAGATTTTCTATTTATTTCATATTTTTTTGATGGTTTTATACTTCTGTTTGTTCTGCTCAGAATATTGGGTATTGGTAGCGTTTTTTTGGTTAACATTTTATCTTGTAGATTCTTTGTGGGTATGTACCTATGGAATTTGACATTCTTGGATAATTATCATCTTTAATTATAATCTTTTTCGATGCTTTAAAATTCTTGGATAATACCCCGTGCTTTTATTATGATACTCAGTTGTAATGATCTCAATATGGGCATAAAACATCGTGACTTTTTGGAGATTGAATTAAAAGATTTAGTTAACAGGAGATCTTCCTTTTGTCTATAGGGTCTTCCTGATATTTATTTTGATACTCGCTAATTTTCTAAACTAATTGTGGATTTCACGATCACTGCTCTAGCCTTTTGGCCTATTATTTTTAGTCGCTGAATTCTTGGTATATTATTCTAATGCTTCATGGACTATTTTGTATGTTCAATGTCATTTCTAGGTTTTGTGAACATTTCCAACATGTTATTATTCTTTTGATCTTGATTGGCTTTTCATGTTTTGATTCCAGTACCATGTTAAGGTTTTGTTTTACACCTCAGACCTCTCTAATATATCAGGATCATTTTTATATGATAGAAGGTACATACTTCATGAGGGAGTTCTTTGCATAATTCGTTCTTGATTTTTGGATATAAATTCCACTTTCATAAATCATATTTCTCACGGTCAATATGGACCAAGTGTTGTGACTCTTTCAAGGATTTTCATAATCATGATTATTGGGTTCATGATTTGCTATGGTTGGTGACTCATCTTAGGATCACCTCTTGTGGGTTCTGTTGCCCATGAGCTTCTTTGTGGAAAATTTTTCTGGTCTGTCTTACATGGGACTTGGTTCCTTTGAACTCTTCCTTCATCTTCATAGCTTGTCCTTTTCTTTGATCTCCTTTGTGGGTATGTTTTTGCATTGCTTCTACAGTTCATGAGCTCAACTCACTACAGCTACCTCTCTTAGACTCCTCACCGTTCTTCGTACACAGTGATGTCTTATTACCATGCATCAACGTTTTGTGCTCATCTCGTGTGGCTCAATATTTGTTGATGCTTGGACGAGCCTTATTGGGTTTCGTTTGTCTATGCAAATCTTATAGCAATTTGCTACTTAATCCATCTTTCATAAATCATCCAACTTTCTTAATTTTCTTCTTTCTCATCTTGTTGATGCTCTCATGCACTCTTCATTCTTTGGTGATGATATGATGATGATAGTGTCAATGAACTATTTTTCTTGTGGACTGATGCAACTGGCCATGAACCATCATGTCTCTTCATTGACAACTTTTTGTGAGTTGTTTAATTGATAAACTAATGATTGTGCATTGTTTCATGAATTTAAAACTGAAACTGAATTTTTACCTACGTCCACTAAGGCCCTTTTGGATCTATTGGCCTGTGCAAGTTTTAGGATTTCTTGTACATATTTTGTATGAAAACCATAACTCAGTCCTGCCCAATGGAATTCAACTTGCAAGCTGGGGTTTTCATGCAAATCCTCTTACCCCTAACCAAGCTAACACTTTATTTTGAATGCTCTTTCAAGCAAAAATTTGTTATAATTTGCAAGATCTAATGAGGGGTTATGATTTATTTGATATCAAAGCTTGAATCAGGGTTAACATGTTTAATTCTTTTGAATCTTCACAATCCGTGATGAATTTTATGTTCTAGTATGCTTTTTAACATGCTTGTTAATCCCTGTGTGTCTTTTTAGCTGTTCATGACCTCAGTTTGAGTTTGATTCATCAAGAAAATTGATTGAATTTTTTACCCAAAGCATTTGGATTAATTTTATCTTTGTTTTGTGTGTTTTACAGTTCATCGCAATTTTGATTGTGAGCGCTTGAAGTTGCAACCGAAGTTGTGACCAAGTTCTATTAACAAATACAAATTAGAGAGCGTTGTCACGTTCCTTGCTAGGTGCAATTTGCATCAGCCAGTAGAAGGTTGGCTCATGATCCAAGTTGCAATACGTATTGTTTCATGAAAAACAGAGATCATTAGTTACAGTCATCTAATGTTTCACTCATGTTCATCAAGAAATAAAGTGTGACTGAACTGTGACTGGCCAAGAAGCAACATGGTCCCATTGTGATTGCTATCATGTGAAGAAATAAAAGACTTATGAAATTAGCCGGAAAATATATGATGGGGAATAAAGCCTTGTGAAATCAGAGTGATTCCTGTGATGATGAAAATTATGACAAGTATGTGTTTGAGATAGTAGTTGCTTCTTGTCCTAAATGAGTTGGTGATGTTTAGAGGGGGGAATATTCTAAAAGAAGTTTTCTACGAAGAAAATGAAATTTTGTTAGGCCTGACCTGATTGCATGAATTAGGAAAACTTTGTTCAAAATAGAGGAGTTTAGGAAAGCATAATCGGAGGAAGTTATAATAGAGGATCAATTAGAGAAATCATGAAGAGATAAAGTTTTTGAACTTTGAAATGAAGCAGAGAACCATAATTAGATGTTCTTATTCCAAAACAATTTATGATTGTTGAATGTAGGGAATAAGGGAAATTAAAACTTGTACATGGAATCGTGACTCAACAAGAAGTAGGAATGTCCATTTTGAATCTATATAGTCTTCAGTTTAAATATTAATAAAAAAATATTTTATGAGGAAGGGGAAGTGTCAGTGTTCAGTATTCATTGCAAAAGCCTCACCCCACTTACAAAATATTTGTAAAATTACTTATCTTCATAGGTATTGTTCGTGATGAAGACTAAAGATTTAAGTTCATGATCTAAAATGTGGTTCTTAAGGACGGGTCGTGATGCAAGCAGAGCTGTCTTTGATAATTCGTGATAAAAGAAGCAAAGTTCATCACAGAGTTTGCGTTGATGAGAAATAAGTTAGTGATGAAACAAAAGTCGTGGTTTGTGTGAAACAATTGTTGTTAATCTTGGTTCTAGTAGCCATATACTGATAACCATTTGTGAAGGTTCATTTTTGTTCATATAGGTTTACATAGGAACATGCAACTCATTCAAAATCATTCATATATTCATGTGTATTGTGAAAGCATGATTAAATCATATTCCATGTCTTGAATCAATTATGGCTTTAGATTGACTTGTGAAAGTTGTACTTGAAGAAAATGAATGCAAGAAACAATATTTTATAATATGCTAGGTTCTGCCAGAACGAATACCTTGGCAGGAGCCATGTGCAAGCTCTTGAACATTATATGAAACTTTAATAATATATATATGTTGGAATCTGTTTATTTATGCAAACGAAAAAGAAACCAGATACAAAATGTACGTGCACACATAATTAGTGAAGACAAACTAGAGGTGCTTCTTGTTGTTGTTGGAAGATTTACGGATATTTCTCCTCTAGTTAAGTTTTATTCAATTTTGATCGTCTTTTCTTTTTCCATATTTGCAGTTCAGTTCCTAACTCAAGCTTGAACGTTTTGGATTCAAGAATGGCTTTCCTTGCAGTGTTTACCAAATTTTTGTGTATAGGGCATCTCTAGTATTTTGGATCTGTTGGCTACCAAGGAGTCCATGGCATGACACATGCCTTTGGCAATCAAATAAGAAATTTCACACATTTATCTGAAGTCAAATATGTAGCAAGGTGCTGCGCTGCTGGGGAACCATCAATATTTCCTATAACTTAGGAGCTAAAGACCATATGCATCTCAAGGCATACAATTATGCAAATCAAGTTACTGCTACAAGAATATGCCTTAACCTTATTTGCTATATACATGATCAAAAAGTTGCGTTGCTGAAATTTTCAATGAGCTTGGGTTCCAGAGAAGTAGTGTAAAGTTTTCTCAATAGTTTGCTACACATCCAAAGAGCATCATAACTTAAAAGGTCAATGCTCATTCCACTAAGTGGGATCCCAGGAGTGTTGGTAGATGAGCAAAAGTCTAACCTCTTTTCAAGTGGTTGTGTCCAGGCTTGAACCTAGGCTTTTCAACCTGAGAAGCAAACACTTTACCATCATTCCAAATAATGGCCCTGAGTTAGATACAAGTCCATTTTATACATATTTGATAGAGGATGTCATGCTGCAATGGGAGACCTGGATTTTGGGAAGTCTAGCTAACATGTTCTCAGGGATGTAACAGAGCATGCTTGCTATTTGCAAACGTTCTATTGACTATGCACTCAGGTGAATAAGAATTAGGCGCAATGGGTCAATGGTTTACATTAGACTTTGAATGGAAAATAATTGAGAGATGAAGGCCACTTGAGGGCTTGATTATGATGCTTTTATTCTCATGCAACTTAGATCTGACATCCTCTTCTTCTTGTGGAATATTGCTGTTTTGGGATAATGTATGGTTTTGGTAAATTTGTGGCCTCTGCAGCTAGGGCTTGGTTTGTTCCTTGGCAGTATATGTCTTATAATATGGTTAATTTTACTAAACATCCAAATCTATAACTAATTAACAAGAGGAGTTTGTGTTCTTGTGTATGGATTGTTTGTTGTAAAACTCCTTTGAGTAGATGGTTTGATATCAAATTTTTGTTTCTAGCCCTGGAAGAATTTCTTCTTTAAGAAGTTTAAGTCTGAGTCCGTTGTTAAAGCATTCTGCAAACTGTAAGGGAGCGTCCTTACACATGATTTATTTATTATTTTCATATGTTGTCTGCTTTTTGACTTATCTATTTCATCCACAAAATTGAAACTCAAATCGAAACCAAAGTATTTCATTACATCTATGTTGACACCCTTGGAATCAATTGGATAAAATTTAGTTTAGGATCCATAGCACAAGTCTGACCAATGAACTTTGTGATGTTCGAAAATGTTGGTGGCTGGAACATTGAGAGGTGGGCGGGCATACAACCTAACCTTGAATCCATGCGAGAGCCGTGATGGGAAACGGAAATGAGGTGCCCTAAATAGTTTGGTCGATCGGGACTTACATGGTGTTAGAGCGATCGTGTGTAAGAGGGGTTTATAGTGCATTACACGCAAACATCGGGACCAGCTAAGCTAGAGTGTAGCAGCGAGCCTTGACTCGAAAATAGTGACATGAATGTGCAAATGTGTATCAAACAGCAGAAAAATGCGAAAGTTATGCTTAATATCAAAGAAAAAAGCCTAGAATTGGTGGTGTTTCAAACTTGAACGGATTCTTCTATTGTAATAGTTGCTTAGAATATGTAAAAGTGATATATAATAAAAATAATAAAAAGTGTGTTAGTCAAGTAGGGAAAACTAATTTGAAATTGTCTTCAAAATGTTCCTATATATTTAATGTGGATGCACAGCAAACTGTTCAAAATCAATAATTACATTTACTTGTTTTCTTGTGGATGTTTCCTTTTGCATTGAATGATTTTACCAGGTAAATCTTTGTCTCTGCATAAATGTCTCTGGATGTACAATACACATCATTAAATGCCATAGGATTTGTAAGATCAATAATATTATAGTGAACCAATTTTAGGCAACCATTCTTTCTATGTGATTCATTTTGTTTAAATGAAATATGACTTTTGCCAGTAATACAACCTTCACCAAATGGAAGTGCAGGAATAAGGCTTGCAGATTGTAATATGTTTATTCCCCTTTCACTAAAGGGTTTTACCATATAAATCATTGTCTTCTGGTCTGTTTTATTTTCTGTTTTACGGTCAGCATTTTTGGTTCATTTGTGTGCCTCTACATTTAATGTCATGCTTGCCAATACTAAGGGAGGTAATTATCAGACTAGAGAAAATAGAATGTAGTTCCTTTGATGGGATTCTAAAGGAGTGGGAAAAGCCATCTTTAAGAGTGGAGTACAACCTGTTTTCTATAGAATGTACTGGACTTTGACAACAAAAATAATTATTTGAATATGACTCTTAGGAAAGTTGGCATGGAAAATTATTAACTATAATGTTATGTGGGTATTTATAAAGACCATATTTAAATTACAGAAGAATTTTATAAGGATAAGATATTATTGGTTCTTAGGTGCTATGGAACAGACCTGATAAAGTGTGCTATACGAAATCTTAGGATGATGATGCTTGGTTATGAAAATGAAACTGAATGTATTTAATTACATTCATTGAGAGCCTTCTGGATATGTCGGACTACACCTAGTTCAAAATTTATTTTACAGACTTTGTCAATAACTCAGAGTTGCCCACTGGAATTAAGCTTGCCACCCAGGGTTATGGAAAACTAAAAACTCATACCAATTTGTAGAGACATATAACTCTTTACACACTGATTAGATAGATAAGAAAGTTATTTATTGAAAGAAAATGAATCTGAGTTTTGAAGTTTGTCTTTTAAGATATGAAAGAAAACTTGTAATAATTGATAACTTGATGAAATAAGGATGTGGATGATGGTTAACAACTGTAGTTTTTGTGGGAATGTTTGCAAGGATGTTAATCATATGCTTATGCATTGCTTGGAAGTTGCTCCCATTTGGAAAAAAATTGGGTAGCTAGAAATTATCATTTTATAATGCTAAAATCTTTACAAGAATTGGTAGTAATCTTAACCTACATTAGTAGAATATGGCATACTAATAACTGGTAGAGTTTTGGCATGGTAACCTTAGACTACATGTTCAATTTCAGTAGGCAACTTTGCGTTATGGGTTTACAAAGTTCCATAAAAGGAATTCTGAAATTGGTTCAATGGATCAAAGGGGTCTCAGCGGATGTAAGTCAAAATTTTCTTTCAGTTTCAAAATCTTGATCACGTTGTTCAAATTTCTTAGGACTCATGATTCAAGAGGCTCTACCCTATGATTGAGTTTTGCAAACTCCATCTTATCTGTCCTTTACAACCTTAGATCAATGCCTTTAGTAGATTCTACTACAGGTTTCATTTAGACTGAGTGTTCCTTTTCAGAGCACACCATTATTGGTGCTCCTTCCTCATTGTATTTATGACATGTTGATCCTAGACTGAATATGGTCTATGATGGATCTCCACCTTTTGCTACTCTTTACAGGTGCTTCTCTTTATGATTCATGACTTGTTACACATTATGAAGCATGGCTCATGGCTTCTACTTCGTAAGTAGTTACAACCTTTGTATAAATCATCATAACCTTTAATCTTCATCGTAAGCTAGCTTCATGTTGAGAACCAATTATTGTATATCAACTTACGATACGCTAACATCATGTGATCTTGGAATTTTGAAGGAACTAAATCATTAAACTTTTTAGGGCATAGAAAACAATCTAAATAGAGCATGGTATTTAGCAGTAAAACATTAGAAATAGAATTTGAAATATAGAATGACATGTGACTGCTTGGATTTTTGGGTTTTAAAAAAATTAAATTTTTGTTACAATGCCAGGAATGGATTGGTACCTTGAGATGATTTTTACATTTCATGCATTATTACCTTCATTGTTTTTGAATAGTTATTTGATGGAACATTGATCATTATCTTTTGGTTGATCTTTAAGATCCTAAGCTTATTCTGGTTGTGTTTCAGATTTTAGTATTTCATTAATAGAAATCTCTCTTTACCTGTTCAAAAAACATGCGGGTACAACTGGAACTCTACAGGGTTGAAATTATACTTTATGAATTCTGAATTTATGGAATATGATAGGGTTCTTTGATTATTTATGCCTAGTGCTTGTGTGCACATTGCATTCTGCACCTTTTAGCATTTCTGTGCCTTGCTATTGCAATGTGATTCTTGTATGTGTAAAAGAACTCAGCTTTGCGTTTCTGCTTTTGTTTCAGAACAGGAAAATGAGCGAAAGCGGCTCACATCTTCTGTACAGAAAATGTAAGCAGCTGTATTATCACCAGACGTATCTCAAGATTGGCTATGGTCTACAAATTGATCAAGAGAATAACCTCTTTCAAATTGCTTCTATAATAAGGACAGATTTATGCATTCATTCATATTAACCAGCTGTTCAGTCATTTAAACACAATGAGTGCCAAATCTTGTTGATCTGAAAACAGTGGTAAAAAAAATATATATATATACTTCCTACGTTACCCACAGAACACGACGTCTCTTTAATATCACAGTATTAGTTGAGAAATTATTTAGATTCAAGGTGTCTTTCCCTTTTTTATTTTTTAAAAATATACATACATGGTAAGTTTCGACAAATAAAGCTACTGGTTCTATTGCTGGTTTACAGAGCAGAGACTTTCCTCTTATTTATTGGTAGGTTTTTAAGTCTTTGCAATGCACAGGTTACCTTTGGCACCCATGGGTGCTAGTTAACTTCATAGGTAAGCATTCACTTCCGAGCTATGAGCTTACACTCACCAAAAGGTTACTATTACTAGAAATAACAGAACTTTTGAATCTGAAAATCCTAACTGCTTAGTTTATTCCTACCATCGAGTTCTATTTACTAGAGAACTCTCGGAATGGTTTTTTTTCCAAGTTGAGTTTGTAACTCTTAACGTTCTTGGCTAGGATTTCTGGATGCCAGTTGTTTTGAATAAATAATAGACTAGAAGTGTCAGGGAAAAAATAGACTGTACGTTAGAAAGAAATGAGGAAGCACACCACAGGAATCTTCAAAGTGTTTTGAGGCATGTCATAAATTATGAGAATTTCGTAGTAGTCTTTGTCGCAGCTCTCACATATTTTTGGTTAATCTTTGAGAAGTTAAGCTTTACTAAGTCACTTTCTGAGAACCATAATCCTACGATGTTTGAAGAAGATATGGAAAAGTGTCCTCAATTAAAACGTAGAAATACAATGCATTTTAATATTTAATTAATAAAGGCTTTTGTCTTCTCTCGAACCAAAACAAAAAAAAAAAGAAAAAGAAAAAACAAAATCTAAATTGCACCGTTGTCAATTAAGGATACGAGTCCTGTATTCGGGTCTTCAAAAACGTTTAAAATCTTGACCAGAAATGACAAATAATCAGCGACAGTACGCGTCTTCTTGTCTTTGCATTTTGAAAATAATAGTTTACTTGAATTGCTATTCTTACGAGGTATTTTTTGCAAAAGTTCTATCAACTCTTTACTTTTCGAATTGTGAAGCTGCATACATTGAAACCTTTAAGTTTGACGCTTGCATCTATTGCCTATATTTGTTTTTCTAATCAACTAAATAAATAATTTAAATATTTGGATAATACCTCGCTGCTTCCTGTGGGATAGTTGTTGACTTACAACTACACAGGTCTTACTTTAGTAAGCTGACCATGTATCCTTTCCCATTGTAAAGCCGATGGAAACCCATAACTAACCCACAATTTTAACGTCTGCACGAATTAAGGTAACACGTAAAGTCGGATTTTGATTAAAGAGTACTTTCCAACACAGTTTCGGGGGCTAACGATCAGGAAATTCATATGACGTGATATTATGTCGTTGGGTTCATACATCGACACCTGCAGCATAGTCTATGAATTCTTCTTTTTGACCATTCAACTCTGGTAAGAGTAAAATTAACATTAATGCCAAATATTTTAATTGTTTCTTCATACCTTGAAAATCTTAAATATAGGTATGAAATGAAATGAATCTTTATTAGGCCCAAAAGATTTATAGATGTAGATGTATTGGACAGATATTACGATAACTTTACAAATTCACTCTATAAATTAAGTAAAAGTGGGAAATAAAAAATAAATCATACAAAATTTGTTGCTATAACATTAAATCATACAAAATTTGTTGCTATAACATTGTAATGTTATGATGACATCTGGAATAAGTATATAACATTGTAATAATATTATGATGACATCTGGAATAAGTATATAACATTGTAATATTATGATGACATCTGGAATAAGTACATGCGGTTGTTGTCTCAAATGGGTAAGGTTTCACTAATAACATCTCTGGGATAGTTTCAGTAAAGTTAGAGTTTCAGAGTAACATCTCTGGGATAGTTTCAGGATTAACATCATTGTCTAACATCATTGTCTGCCAGCTACATTAATCAAAAGCTCAATCCCGTAAAATTCCTCTATGATAGTGTTCCATGAAGCCTTCAAAATCATTTTGCAACCTTTCTTTTCAGCTGATCTGGAAAACTGAACTACTGTGTTTGTCAACTACTTTTCTTCATACTGCTGTTTTTCTTTCGAAAGCCCACAACTTATTTTAAAGTTAACCTATTCCTCATTTAACCTTTCTTATCCAATATTGCAAACTATACATTTATTAATTCATTATTCACTCTTTTATTCTCGTTAACTTAGCTCCATTTCTTGCAGTTAGCCCATGAATTCTTTTCGTAATCAAGAAAGAGCAAGGATTGCAATATTATTTCTATTTTAACTTTGTTCTGTATCACTTCTGATCTTCGACTACGGCTGCAGTACAAACTGTTCGTTTGTTTATTATCATTTAACTCTTTTTTTCGAAGCAGTGGGTTTATATTTAACTTTAATTAAGTACTAAGATTTAAAATAATATTTACATTTATCGTTCATTTGACACAAGAATTTCATTTTACAAGAACTGCTGCATGTTTGAGTTATCTGAATATTGACAACACACCAATGAATGCTGGGTAACAAGTTTCTGATTGTGAAATGCTGGGTAATATCTTATGAGAAATAACCCGACTGTTTTCAAGCTAACCTATGCATGTTAGGTTCCATTGTGGGGCTTCGACCAGAATTAAAGATGGAGTCACTGACTACATTGTGGGGGCTCCATAAGAGACAAAACCCAAGAGAAATTCTTGCTTTCTGCACGAGGTCTGTTTCTCTGTCGTATCTTATAAATGTTTTCAAATGCTGTAAAATAAGATCTCAATTGTTATGCTGTTCGATACTACGGAAAGGCAGCCTTGTATTTTGCAAAAGTAACATTCACGCGTTAGTTTACTCCAAGCTTTAGATAACTGTGCTTGAACCCACTAATTTGGACTTGACGCGACAAGACGGATGCTCCTTTTGACAAAATGTTATGATATTACAAAAGAAAACATGGTTTAGCATTTAAGCAAAGAATTTTGTGTAATTCAAATATCCGAGATGCTAGACAAATTTCCCATTCTAAAAAGAACTTTTCAAATATGTCGAATTGATTGGTCATCTGTGGCTGTCTCTCTCGTATAAGATAATTCAAAATTCAGAACTGTGTATAACCATTTTATAACCGACTCGGACGATATTCGCAAGTATACGAAATACAATTTACATCCGGAGAAACCCATTACAGTCATAATAGGGAAATCAAGAACGGAAGAGAAATCCTACCATTGATTTGGATCAAATATCAAACCCCATGTACACAAGCCAAAAATAATTGTTCGGTCAGAGTAATAATTTTTCTTGGGATGATCACCAGGAACAACTGCAGTGACCAAAATCTGCCAATTTCGCTCCACCAGACTTAAAACGGGAATCAGATGTGTGCTCTCTGATACTCAAAAGTGGTTAATTTAGCTCCAGTGCATCTACACTATGCAACGGACTGCCTCTTTTCCTTGATCTTGACTGAATGGCAGTGGCAGGTGCATGCACTGAATTATTATTCATCTTGGCATTGACAGTAGCATGTTGGCGGCATTCATTCAAGTATAAACCAGGAAAGCCGTGACGTCCTCCTACTCCCTCCTGGGGCAGTGCATTCAAGCTGCCGCCATTCATGCTTAGCCCAAGAAAGTTCTGCATTCCAGAGAAATTTTGCACTGATACTTGATTTTGCAAACCCATAAAAGATGTCAAGGAAGAGGTACCTAATCTGTTTCCAGATGCTGATGCACCTTGCAATGAAGTGGTTGGGATATGAGAACCCATGGAATGGTTTGGTACTTGCATGACTGCTGAATTTATCATTCCTAAACTGTTGTCATAGGGTGTGCTGCTTGGGATTAGGCCCCTGTATGGCCCTGCTGCTGTTGCTCCATTTCCGGTCTTTGCATGAATTTCATAGTTGAAATCATTGAAATTCATGGCTCTGTTGGAGTTATTGTTGCTATGACTGCTGTTTGTGTGGTTCCACATCATGCTCAAAGTCACAGGGTTCTGCTGCATTCCGATCAAATCATGTGTTCTGTCTTCCTCTGAAATATGCATGGAAGAACCCTTTCTGCTTCCGGACTGGGCAGTTGGCCTGCTACCCAAAAATGATGGATTTCTGCTACCAGCTGAGTAGCCACATCCATTTTCCATATTCTGGCTACCAAATATCAGGGCAGCATCCCTGCTTTGGCTGCCAAAAGCCACTGCTCCTGCTCCGGAGCCATTATTTCCAAAAGCTATTTCACTGCTGGCTTCATTCTGGCCCCTGAAATTGATAAAATCATCTTCTGTTATATTGTGCCTGTCAAAACTAAGAACTTGCACAGATCCGCCGTTATTCAGACCCCCTCGGTTCTGCAATCCAAAACTTAACCCTCCATCGCCATTATCCTGATCCCTGTTCTGGGATCCAAAATCTAGAACATCTTCATTGCCCTCATCCCTGCTCTGCACACCGAAACCCACCGGAATCTCACTTTTAACCTGAAATCCCATCTCCATCTTCCCACCTGCATACTTGATTTGTGATCCTGCATCATTTGTGGTTGTTTCAACCTTGACATCTTCCTCACTTCTTCTTCTGCTGTCGGAAGCTTCCCCACCACCACCACCACCACCACCGTTCTGGTAATCAATGCCATCTTGCCCATCAGCAGGAGGGCTGTTGTTGTTCTGGGTATCCTGACCTGCAAAGAACTGTGCATCTCCGTTTCCACTCTCTTGAGTCCCAAAATCCATTGCAGGGCTGCCATGGCCGCCCATAACCACAGCTTGTTCACCAACATCATCATGGCCATCATCAGAGGCCTGTTTTTCTTCGTACTCAACCTTAACTTTACACTCTCTTTTCCTTGCATTCTTTGCAGATGCTTCAAGCATGATGCTCTGCATCTCCTGCCTGAGCCAAGAAAGCATGTCTTCCCTGGCCTTCTTCAATTCCATGATAATAGACTGCATACATTCCCTGGTATCATCCATGGTCACAGGATCCTTTTTCCTTTTCTTTTCCTCACAATCCTTGTCTCTGGTCTCTTGGGCAGCATTTTTCTCAGCCCCCCCAACTGTGTTTTCCAGAGACTTCTTCCGGGCAGCCTTGAAAATCATCTTCTTCTTCCGTTCATTTGTGCCTTGAATTCCCATCGGGGCAGCAGCAGCAGCAGCACCGATCAGATTGTTGTTCTGCTGAGGCATCTCCGATTGCATGTGAATATCATCGGTGTCCCCAACCTCCTCGCTACCGCTTGATTTCCAATCCGATTGAGGCCTGACCCTCTTACGATTAGTGGAACTGGATTCCCACTCATCATTTGGCATGCTGCTGCTCTTGTTTCTGTTGGGAATGCTATCTGCAAATCCAATCGGCGCTGCTGCCTCCTGCTGGGCCTTGCTGCTCTTTCGTTTCTGCAAATCCCAGTTCCTGTAGCCCAATTCCAAGGCCTCCGGCATGCTTTGCCAGCAGAACCCAATTCAAACCTTCCTCTAATACACACTGCTCCCTGCCACAAACCAGGAAATATGAATGAATGCGTGGCCACCAGAAAACGGATGCAAAAACATCTATTGTACAGCAAAATAGAAATCCCAGAAAAGCCAAGGAAAAGAAAGAAAGAAAGAAAATTGTCTGGATTGGATACAGTACCTTGTTTCAGGCGCATGTGCATGCCACGAAGTAGGAGGATCAATATCAATCTCAATCTCAATCCCAATCCCAAATCTTCGAGTATCCTGCTTGCTTTCTGATGAGACGGGACAGTTTTAGCCTGACCTTATAGGCGGCTTCTGCACAGCAGAACCAGGGAAAGGAAGCCCAGGAAGAAACAGAAGAACTGGTCTCAGTTGAGAGGCTGGTTTAAAATGGGTTTTCAACTCCCCTTGGTTGCTATTAAAGGCT
The DNA here is from genome assembly GCA_015680685.1 of Gnetum montanum. NCBI lineage: Eukaryota > Viridiplantae > Streptophyta > Gnetopsida > Gnetales > Gnetaceae > Gnetum > Gnetum montanum. Next base: position 101,255 of record MNCI01025916.1, read on the forward strand.
CTGCACACAGTTCAAGATGGGTGCGCAGGCGGACAGAGAAAAACAAAGAGACTGCATTTGCGATTTTGCATGCACCCACAACTAGAAAGTAAATTACTACGAGGCTAAAGATATACAACCTATCAGGAATTTGTCAGTCAGATGTGAAAAAGTGCAGAGCAGAACCCAAAAGACCACAGCGCCCCTAACAGTGTTAAAAACTCAAATCAGATCAGTCATGAGTCAGTAGTACTCTCTCAATCCCCAACATGCTGCCCATCCCCAAGAGCCACCCATACTGCTATGCCTAAGAAAAAGCCCATTAAGCAGCCCCAATTATGACCAAAGCCTCCTCCACCACAGTGTGGTCATTGTTACTGGTCTGGTGGTGGAGGTGGAGCTACTGTCAGACCTGAAAAAATAGAAAGAAAAGCTTGAATGATGGCACAGAAGAACAGAAACAGCAGAACAACATACATTTACATTGGTGCCATGCCAAATAGTAGAAGAATCTGAGGTCATCACATCGCTACTTGGTGCTTGTCCTCTCCTCTCGTTGATTTGATAATATAGACCCCCAAACCGAATAAAGGAGTGCCACATTTTAACAATTGGGAAATACCAAAATACTCTGTTTACGGAAAGCTGTTCATTTATTTTCGGCTTTGGGTTTGATTTTTTTTAGGTTTCTTGTCTCTGAATTTATTTATCTATTGCAGGAAAAGGTCCTTCCGGATTAAAAAACCTGCTGGCTGTTTTGGGTTTGGCTTCAACGTATTCATTCATTCGTTTCACTCAACCTGTGGACCAGAGCCGGCTGTTGGGCCTCAACTGTAAGATATCCTCCTCCAACCAGACATGATTTCTTTGTTTATGGATTTCAGCAAGTGGGTGAATGCATCTTGAGTCATTGGAAATTCATGCATGCATGATGTAGGCGCTTGGGGTTGGGGCACTTCTACCTATCAAGAATAATAATAATAATAATAATAATAATAAGCAAAGGGTAATGCCATCAAGCTGCCTTCAATTTTCATTATTATTATTAGCCCCAGCACTTCTATAATTAGGTTCATGGTTTGTCTCTTAGCAAACGCGTTCCAGCGCACACTGAGCTCCTTCAGTCCTACGATCTAGGAAGTCACTTCCATCCAAAAGAGCCATTGCAGGTCCAATTATTTTATTGACAGTTTAGGTGGTCTTTACCATTTGCAGGTGTCATGCATCAGGATCGCAACAGATGTTGGTTTAGTGCATAAAAAAAAGCATCTTTAGGTAGCCAAGTGGTCATTCATGCTTTGCGTTCAAGGTATGGTATTTTAAAAACAAGAAAAAGTGAAATAGCCATGGAAAGTGAAGGGGGAAATTACCGATGTGACATGATGATAAATGGTTTAAATAGTTCCAAGTTATGTTTTGTTTTTTTTTGTCAAATTTACTCTCTTTTTTGGTTCATTTTAGTTGTAGTTTTTGGTCATGGCGCACTAGCCTCTGATATCAATGTGGTTTTGTTTTATTTTAAGGGCAAGGAATAAGTAGATTGGATATGTATCTGATTTCATTATTCCTGGCATATTGGTAAGACCCACAAAAAATTAATTCAGCCATTGGTGACCTGCCCAAACAACCAATGTTGACAGATATGATGCATTCATTCATCCCAGATAAGGACCCATCGAGCTTGGCCTATCATGCATTCTTTGTCTTGCATTTGTGGGGAATTTCTTGTTGCTGTCATGATAACTTTCCTGCCTTTTTTTCTCTTTTCATTTGTCAGCTAAGAAAAAAATGGAAACGTTTCATGGGTCATTGTGGAAGAAAACGCATCATACATGCACACAGAGTGTCTCTGCTGCTTTCTATTCATGTCTCCAATTTGACTGCTGTCAAGTGGTATCATATCATTTCATAGTAGCTAAAATTTAGCGGTTACCAGTTCAAACAAAAGTAGGTGGTGGTGTTGGGCTGAGTACGTAATTTTGCTGCCACAGAAGCAATGCATGTGAAAAGGAAGGGTAACTGCACCCTGATCAGCATCCAGAGTTGACGTGGAGTGCATGATGATGGATTTGTTCAGTCTCATCTCTGTATCTTTTTTTTCTCAGGTCAAGCTTTAATTCATTGAAGCTGCCATTTTTGCCCACCATAAGGAGCAGGATGGTTAGGTATTTTTTTCTTAATCTCCAACAGCAATCCAGCATATTTTGCACCAAAATCCACTCAACAAACATGATAGGAAATCTGGACGATAATTTTCCCTGTCGCTGTCTATCCTTGTAGGTGATTATGGAGCTCTATCTTTTTCCACTATTTATGGGGCATGCCCATTATCATGGAAGATGTTTGAGAGTGTTTATGGCACCCGAGTGGTTATGAAAATTTGTCTACAAACTTGGCTGCGGTCTTGAATCATATGACAAGTTAAAAGTCACAGTTGTTTTCAACGTTTGTGGAAATTTTTACGAACGTACCATTTTTTGTGACCCAGTTAGCATAGAGATCGGTTAGGTTGCTACCTTTTATAAAGTTCTGTGTAGATTTCTTTGATACATGGACCAAACGATTGGACATGTTTTGTTTTTCAGAAATGGTAGCAATGGATGGTAAATAATGCAAGTAAACTTTGAGGACTTGAAACGTTAACGGGCATGCATCCCCAAGATGACCTTTTAAGTTTTCATTTTTTTTTGATAGCCAGTTGCAAGATGAGGTAACAAGTTTCATGAAAACCAAATCACTCACACATGTTCTCTTGTTTTGCACCTTTCCTATTTTCCTTGTACCCTCTTGATCCAATTTGTTCTTTTAGTGTTTGTCAAGCTATTTGAAGAGGTTAGGCTTTCACTCATCTACCAACCCTCCCGGGACCTTGCCTAGTAGGATGAGCATTGTAGCACTTAGTGATGATCTTTTTTATTTACGTCAAAGATTGATGTTTCAAAAACACCCTAAACATTGAAAAAACAAATTGGACTAAGAGGGTGCAAGGAAAATGGGAAAGGTGTAGAGTAAGAGAGGATGCATGAATGACTTAGTTTTCATCAAACTTGTTACCTTCTCTAGCTATTAGGCTTTAAAGAGAGAATGAAATCTTAGAAGATCCTCTTAGCCTAGGAGAAGAATTAAATTATATATATTTTAAAGATATCCATTCTCATTGTTGAGTACATTGTTTTAATAGTTAACTTAAAATATTGTGTGAAATCATTTAATAATATTGAAATTGGCAAATGAACTAATAGAAATTGCTATAGCTAGAATAGTATCATTAATACATTAATTTTCAAAAAGAGCCCCGTAGAAATAAAATAATCTATATTTCAAATATGTTGATGTAGGAATACATTATACAATTGTTGCAATAAACTTTATAGAGGTGTAGAATAGGAATTAGGAATAGAAAGAATATTGGTAGGAGCTTGAACCATAGATGCCTAATCTTTTGAATCAGCAAAATGTTTTTCGTCTGCAATTCTACTCTGAAGATGTTTAGAATAAGAAATCTTTCTATATATCTACAAAGAGAATGAAGGATGAATCTTTAAAGAGTTAATGTTTTTAACTCTAGATAATGCAACAAACGTTCGACTTGTAACTTCTTTTAACCCTATATTAATAATGGCCTTATCCATTTTCATTCATTGAGATTTATGGATAGTCATGGCTTATGCTAATCGCAATGGTAATTGATGTGATGTTCCTTGAAGCACAGGTATAATTGGCATATGATGGGAATTACGCTTGTCAAATGGACATCCAATGTAGGAGTCAAAATCAACGACAACATAAGATGATAATGCAAGTGGTTGTTTTCTAAGATAATAGATAATATTGTGAACTATGCTAAGTGCACCATTCATCAATCCTACTTTGGTGAAAGGTTAACTATGAGCATTACCTATGCACCTTCACATATAAGTAAAGATTTCTCGGTATCATTTGAGATTTTGAATACATGGGAATCTTTGTTTGCAATGCACACAATAATGGATATTTGCATTTTTTGTAACATATTCTTGTTGTGTGATTGCACTTTTTTCTTTGTATCATGAAAATGCATTAAATATTTAAAACCATCTAATCTATTAGAAGTTGATAGAAGATTCATTCAAGCATTTAAGAATTGATAGTCTTCATTAAGACTTTTTCCCTCTTTAATATGCATTAATATTTTCTTGAATCTTTATTGTTTAGGATCATTTTCAGATTGATGATAAATTACAGCTAACACAACAAATGTATCAAAGGATTGTCAAACTCTTGCGATATCTTGATTTTTGGTTGCATAACACACACCATCAAGCATAGAAGGAAGTTAACCTAGGTCCCTTATGAGTATCATTGATCTTCCTTCAAAAAATTTGTTATGATGCTTTGGAAATATTTCTCTTAATCTTTTATCAATGTTTTGTAATAGTTTTCCATCCACAAAAATTCATTTCATTAATGATTATATATCTCACATGGGAAAGTTGATGTTGTTAGAGGCAAAAAGTTCTTTGTATGCACCAATTTCAAGGCTCAAGTTAGAATGAATGATAGTTGCAATAATGTTATAAGTAGTAGCTCTTATGGGTGCCATGACAACTAAAGCACTATGTTTTTCATGAAAGTATTTCATGAAAGCATTGCAAATTGCAAGTATAAGAAAATACTTTCTTGTACAAGCTGTTTCTTTAATAATTATTCGTAAAGTGGTAATAACTTCAGTTGTTGATTGAAAATAAAACATATAGTTTACAATTTTATTGTAGTATTTCTTCTACTTAGCACTTAACTTATTAAAATCATAGGAACCATAGTTATAGTTCATGAAAATCATGGAATGAGATGATTTATTATTAGCAATAAAAGTTGTAGTGAACTTTACAATATCCTTTTCTTGATACTAAAACATCTAGTCATATATCTTATCAACATCTCGTAAGCCAAACATCTTCAATTTTGTTTTCTAGAAATGGCTTGTTGATAACATATGATAATTAAGTATTTCAAATTCATACTCCTTGATCCTGCACTTGTGGATTTACATTTATGAATTATTGTTCTTCTTCTAATGCTTGTTGAAATTTTTCAGTATTATTCTTTGATCATTCATATAGATGTCGAATAAAGAGCCACTTCATTTTAATATCCTCATCCCTACAACCAAGGTCTCGCTTCACATCTATAAACAAATAATGCAACAAAAATATGGCTCAAATAATATTCAATCTATCTATGCTTCCCTTGCTTTTGTGAATGAGAAGTTTAGGATATTATCTCACAAGAGCATTGGGTTTTGGATGATGCAAATTCCAAGTTGGGTTCTTCTTGTTCTTGATGTTGCAATTGTATACTTTAAAGCTTGTAGCAACAATACTCTTTCCATGGAAAGCAATTGTTTTTGATAAACATTAATAATAATTGTGTAGTTTTTACCTTCATTTGTTTCTTTTAGATTAATAAGAACTTTCTTATACACCTTCTATGAAACATGGATGGTGCAGAAAATAGGACTACATTTTACCAAAGGAAGTTCATTCAACATGAGCCTTTTGTAGATAGATAAAACATCTTCATTAGGATTTCTTGACTTTGAAATTTGCAACATGTCATGAAAAGATTATGATTTTTTCTTAAATTTAGCCGCATATTTCACAATATATTTTATGATAACATACAATGACATAATAGGCTGAAAATCTGAATTTTTATGTCTAAAGCAACATTATGTTATGAACATTAAGTCTCAAATCATTTCTTCAAGGAACATAAGTAATTTCATTATTATTTTTTGGATCTCTAGAAAGACTCGATTCTAGAGATAATGATGAAGGAACATTGTACCTATAAAGGAAAGATAAATATCTATAGAATTTTTATAGAAAGATAAAATAAAATTTCATTACTAATAGAAAATGATGAGTGGCGAGTTACCCCTACACTCAACCATACGAATACGAGTGTTCCGTAGACGGGCTAGTTGTGGTATCCAGATAGTTACTTGTTGATCACAGTTCACTGTCTTCCCATTTGGACTAGTATTTGCTTGTCACGTATGGTTTAGTCTAGAGTGAGGTGTATGATGTGTTCCTAAACTAATGTTTCTCTTAGAGACAATGGAAAATAATCTTTAATTAAGCTAGGAAGAAAGGGAGAGAGAGTTAAACTAAGAGGAGATAGGGGGAGAGAACCTAAGCTAGCCTAAGTGCGATGAGCATCCGTTCCTTAATCATTTGTACACATCTCAGACCTCGTGCATGACTACCATTGGGATTTCCAAGTGCATGACCCAAGTATGCTACTAGGATACCAAGTAGTCACATGTAGATGCTCGTGATTAAGTCGTACTCATTCTACGTTTAATGATGATAACAATTAAGTAATTAAACTAAGTGAATGTTGTAATGATGAAGTAATCTCGATCTTTAATTCTGGTCATGTGCGTGTCTAAGTATGTCACACTTGAATAAAGGATGCCATACAATTACAATCATCACACTGCGGGCATGCACTGGGAGAAAGGGTTGAGAAGAACTAAAAATGAACTAACTTCTATCTACTGACTGAAAAAACTAACTATTTCCAAACTGACTCCTCTCATGCGCCTACATGTGTATTTATAGGCTCACACAGGAGTCACGATATCGTGTATCTGATATCATTATTTGGGCTACGATATCGTGTACCTGATATCATGGATCCGATATCAGGGGTATGATATCGCAGCCTGATGAATCACGATTCATCATACCCCCACGACTGAAAGAAAACTCGTCCTCAAGTCAAAACGAGAACAAGCCCCATTGATTACACAGTGGATAGGTATCGGGTTATTGACTGACGGGGAATTGATTCATGCTATAGTGGAGAACTCAATAGAAAAAAATTGGGACACAACACAAAAAAAATGCAAAATCACAAAATTACAAAATTTTGTAGAACTCATGTGGTTCTAGGTGGTGGTGGCTCCTCCATGGGTTACTTCCCCTTGTCTTGTGCTCTAGGTTTTGGAATTTGATGATGTTGAAGTAGTGCCTGGAGCTTTTCCTCTTCCGTTCGAGGATCCTGTGTCGTCCATGCTGATGCTCCAATGTTTGATGGAGTCAGCACCTCCCATGGGCATGGTAGTTGTAGAAACATTTTGTTTGCTTTGACGTACCAGGTTGCAAACAACTGTCGTTCCTTTTCGTAGGCTCTAGCTTTGTCCTTGTACTCCTAAGAATTTGTAAGCTATTGAGCCAAGTCCGTTGTGACATCTTTTTGTCCTTGGTAGCTTACTTTAACCACCTCTAGTTCAAAATTTGCAACTTCCAGCTTCTACAACGTTTTCTTGTGCTCTACAAATTCTGCTTCATATTTGGCGTAGGTGGTAGCTACTTGTCCCTCGAGCTCTGTCCTCGGGCACCTTGCTATCAACATGGCTAGATTGGCATACCACAGGTTTGCCAATTCCATATACTCTGTGAGGTCTTGAATCTGCAGGTCTTGGCTTTTAAGTTCCACTTGGTGGGCAAATGCATATGTGTCCAATATGGCCCGCCAATCAGTGTGTTGAGCACTGAAAGCGTTGATGTGGGCCTTGGCCATATGGATCTCCTTCTTGATGACTTGCTTGTACATTCCCACCTGGTCTTGGAAATGCTCCTTTAAATTTTTATGCCGCTTGGCCCCATTTTGCCATGCGCTTATTTTGATGGCCATCTTCTGACGGATTACGCGTACCTCCTCCATTGAGAGGGTTCGATTTTCTCTAGCTAAAAAGTTCATATCTTGATTAACTTTGATTAATTGTTCTCGTAGTTGTTGAAAATTTTCTTTGAGAACATTCTTCTATTTCTCCACAATGGTCAACCTAAGATTGTCAACAACGAGCTATTTATTCTCTTCTTATAAGGCTCTGAGTGCCTTGGCGTGCGTGTAGGTTTGCGCTTGTGCCTTGGAGGCATCCCAGTCAGCCTTCTCTTTCTCCTTCGCCACTTGTTTATTGTCTACCAACAATTTATTGAGTTGCTCAGTCTTGAAGGTGTCTATTTGGTCTATGGGGATGAATTGAGAGGGGTCCTGCTGTGTAGCTTGCAGGGTTACGAGCCTCTCTTGGAGTTTTGCTAACTTTGCTTTTGTGTGCTCGACCCTGATCTCTACCATGACCAACTTTCCCTTGGTAGAGATGAGTTCTGATTATGCTGCTGTGACATATTGTGGAATGTCAAACAAGGACGTCATTACTTGTCCTGTTTACAGCAACCGATCAAGCACATCCTCATGTTCCGTAGGAGTCATTGAAGGACCGGCCAATGTTTGAGAATCACATGCTCCTGTGACGTCTACTGGTGGCATAACAAGGACATTGAAGGATTCTTTGATGTGGTCTGTGATCACTTCTGTGGCTCTTGCTGCATCTTGGTGCTACATGACCGCCACTGTGGCCCCTTCACCAGTCTCGAGTTACACCTGAAAGGATGCAGTGTTTCCTAAAATCTGTTGTGACTAATTAGTCTCCCCTCCTCTTGTCTGAATGGATACCTCTCCCTGTGCGTGATCTATAGAGATAATGGACTGTACGGTATCATCGATGATGTGGAAGAGATTAGCATCATCACGACTCCCCCAACTGACTATCTCAGCGATGGTCCTGAGGTGGCTCATTGACGGTCGGTAATCCTATGGCAGTGGTGGTGGTTGATCTTGCTGGCTCATGCTGGGCCCTACTTCTTGTTGTCGACTGGGCCCTATGCTTGGAAGTTGGCTAGGCCCTGTAGTTTGAGTTGCAGTGGGCCCCACCATTTGTTCTTGCTCTTGCTCTAGCTCTAGCTTTAGTGTCTCACCAACACCTTTCCTTGGAGCTAGTGGCTTCAACAATTTAGCGAATGAAGCATTTTGGGCTCTTCTAGGGACGTCATTGCTGTACCCTAGAATTCCAGTATGCTTGCACAGCTTCCTGATGAGACAAAGGAAGGGCAACATGAGCTTCCCTATCTTGCATTCTTTGAACCACCTTAAGATTTCCATGAGATATAGATGGGGTAGGTTAGCATTAACCTTTCCCATCAATATCGCACTTCCTCTTGTCATATATGTTGAAATCTGATTTAATCCTTTTGTGGGGAAGATGCGATAAGTACCAATCTTGAAGTAGATTCTCTCTTCCAACGTTAATTCTCCATATATCTTATCTTCTTACTGTATGCCCTGTCTAACCAAACCTTTTATGCATCAGCATCGGAGTGAGTGGATAGGTGAGCAACTTTCAACCCTGTATTCGAAAGATTTAACACTTCCAAAATGGCCTTGGTGAAAAGATCGATAGACACACCACAAATGTCAACTGTGGTGCCTTCTTCTTTATTGTGCCAAAACTGGTACTTTTCTCCTAAGTACCAGACACCACTTTCGAAGAGGATAGGCCATAATGGGGACCCTTTGAGTTGGTCCCTGACGACCTTAGGAGCGAATTCTGTGAAGGATCCAAAGTTCAATTCCATGATCACTGCAGTTGATGTGGACCTTTCACAGATGGCCTGAACACACCCCAGGGACAACATGAGGTGTTGCCCTTGTTCAGGTGTTGCAGTAGCTCCTCCTTCTGCCTATCTCGATTGTACAGTAGCAGGAGTCTCTTGATGGATACTGAAGGATTGCATCTCCTACTTTGATTGTTGTTCGGTAGACGCATGTCCTCTACCTCTCATAGGTTGCTTAAATGCACCTTGAGAGGGACCTTCTTGTTGTCCATGCTTTGGGGCCATCTACAATCACACAGGGCCAATCATTAGTAAGGTTGCTTACCAAAGTTAAGTTATACCTTACTCCTTGCCTTAATGCATTTGTTTTTATTCTGTGTGATTTAAAGTTAGAAAATTTTTTTGTGACAATGTCCCTAAAAAGTTTTAATATTTGGCCCCCTTTGATTAGGTGGCTTCACATTTAATTTCGCAATATAAGTGAGGAGATGAAATTGTTTTTGACACATGTTTATCAATTTTCATAATTAATTACCCTTGATAGTATCTTTCAAGAGATGATGAATTTCGAAAAATTTATACATAATTTAGCGTGTACCCTTCCCCCATGACTTAGTTGAATAATCTGGGTTCAAGTAGGTTCAGACGGAATGAAAATCGGAGCATTAGCGAGCGAGTTATGGCTGGTAGATCGAGAGGTGCGCAAGTCACAAGTCGTAGAAGAAAATGTGAAAAATTCCCCCATGTGAATAGTTGCAAATGATGTTGACGTTCGCCTGGGGAGGGGGGGGGGGTTCCATATATATAGATTTTAAGGATGCAATATTGTGTACCCGATAGCGGGGACTCGATATCGCGACCCATCAAAAATAGGGTACTTAAAAAAATTTATAAATTTTTGAAACTCCAAGGTATAAATGAGGGCTTTAGGTCAATGTAAAGGGTCTAGGGTAATATACACTAGTATTGAAGGCACAAAAGGTATAATGGTGTAAAATCTGACAATGAAAGTGTTGGTGACCGTTTGGGACACGACCACCAACGAGTGTCCTCGAACAGGATTTAGGTACTTGCTGGTCTTTTGGCAACACCAAGGCCCAGATACCTCCAAATAGACTCAGTAGTTAATGTGAGTATGTGTGTGTGTTGTTGCAGTGTGTGGTTGTGAAAAATGAAATGATTGCGTTGTGTGTAAACTACAAATGACTTATCTTAAAAAGATTCAGCCAACTTTGCCAAGTACTGTGGGTTGTTGAGAGTTCCTATTTTGTTCAATTGCCTAGTCTACACAGTCCTTATAATACCTACTTGTAACAAATAAAGTTTTGCAAAAACATTTGAGCAAAACTCTGCGAATCTACCTTATAATTTTCCCTAGAGAAAGAGATAGTTCCACAAGAAAACTAGAAATAGAGCAAGATGCAATGGAAATAGAAAGGAAAGAAAGCAGATTTGTGTTAGGACCTCAAATGTTTAAACAAGGTAAAATGATATGAGTAAATACTTCGCAATAAAGCTATCTCAAATTCAATAACTATGAATTGTCCAAACTTCCAAAGCTCAAATAAGCAATTTCTTCAAGACAATCCTACTATGCTACCAAAAAATTGCTGCGTAAACTATCATGTATGCGACTCCATTTTGGCTAGATAATGGATGTCAACAATTGCATTCAACAAAACCTTCAAAAGACTCGACAATTTCTGATTGAAATACCATGGAGATTCACTTTAAAGATAAAAGAAAGCTATTCTGGTCCCATCAAAATACCAAAGACTTTCTAAACCCTCTTGACTATTGAATCGTTCAACGGCTTGACTACAAGTAGAGGCTCTCTTACAACAATCCCAATAGTAGTTCTTATACGTTGCACAATAATCAAATTCACTACTAAAATGCTCTTAAGGCTTTCAAACACAAGTGCTTTTATGGCAAAATTTTAATAGAAATTTCTATTGTGTAACAAGAATAATAAGAGCAATCTAAAAATCCCAAAATTACTTGCCAAGCATGATACTATGTAAACCACTAGCTAAAAAATTTAAACAAAATAAAAAATAAAAAACATAACTCATAGGACTATGACAAAGAGGCTGAAAACTTTCCCTTAGCAAGTCATCTTACAAGCAATCTTTCACAATTTCTTCTTTACAATGCTCTTCTCCCAAGACCCAAAGTGTGTCTCCAAGTGAGAGCCCAAGTGTATGATCCCAAGTGTTATATATTTCTTACCCCTGAAGCCCTTTTTATAGGGTTCAAAAGGTAGTTAGATATTTCAAAATATCTTAGCTAACTTCTCTCCCAAGTAAGGAAGTTATAACTTGCCCAACAAGTTAGGAGATCTTACTTGCCCAACAAGTTAGGAGATTACTTGCTCAACAAGTTAGGAAGTTGTAACTTGTACAAAAGATTAGGAGAAAATCATGCTAACGTTGGCATGTGTATACATTATAAATATTGTTTTTATAAGCCTATATATAATAATTTAAAATAAATCCAAGATCCCTAATTTATTTTAATTTTTAATTTAAGATTTTAATTACTGAATGTTATTAAGCCCTAGTAATTCTCATGAAAGTAATCTAGCATTAGCTATAATTATCATGGATACTAACTAAAATTTCTTTTCTCTTTTTCAATACAATATTGTCAAAGTATCTTTAACACTATGTATGTCTTAATTGATTAATTTTAATTTTAATTTCTCTATGTTATAGTTTTGGATTTTTAAACAGGCGATAACAACACATGCCGTTGTGAAACTCAAGGCATCGTTGACGCGGAGCTTATGATGGTTCCGTCCTATGTTTTTCCACCCCTTCTTCCTTGATTTTCTCATACAAAACAAGTGGTTGCAGCTGCATTTGACATCTGGAACAATGCCGTCTCCATTTTTCTAACTACACCATCAAAACGGCAGGTGTCGGCAGTGGCATTAACTCTGGCTTGTTTTAACTGAAGGAGGTAACGTGTTAATGTTGCCTTCATCTTCGCGGACAAACATTCAACGTAATTCCAGCATCCACCAGAAAAGTAACTGTAACAGTGCAGGTCTCTCTGGTTAATCGTATAACCAGCAACAACATCGCTAGATGCAGACACGGTGTTTCTTTCACGTCCTCAATGGGAGACTATTTCTTTGTAGTTGTCATCTGTTCAGTTCAGGAACTGCAACTTTCCAACTGCTGTCGACTCTTGCAACTCCTTGTGACGAGTTGGCTGCCTCTTTCTTTTGTTGTGTTGGTCTCGGGTTTTCTGTTCTTGCTTAGATTTATCATTGGTTAAGAAGCACAATTGCATCTTCAAATGATTTTTGAAATGCCTTACTACTGAATCGTGTTCCACTTTGGCTCATTCCATCGACGCGAGGCTTCAGAGAAACTCTACGAGCCCACATTTCGTGAGAGTTACTGAGCTTTCGGTTTCGCTGGTGACGATTTCCTGCATGTATGCCTTTACCTTTGTTTGGCTGAGACTATTTTGCGGATCGTTTGCAGAAGACAATACGCTTGATCTTGAGAAGTGTATCTTTCTGTTCTATGCATACGCTTCCGGTGTCATCCATTGCCTCGCCCACGCGTACGTTTAGTTTCTGGCTCTTGCCCCTTGTCTTTTTTGTAGCAGACATAACCCTGAATATTGAATAATTCAAGCGCAAGGATAAAATATTACCAAGATTCAGCACGTCATTGAACACAAACCGTTACTCGATCGTCTTCCGAAACTCCTGAGGCCCAACCTTGTGATCACAAGCGTTGGTGTTTCAGCCAGTAGTTTGATCGGCTCATCGCGGTCGATACGAATGACAGAAAGGGCGTGTCTGCTTTCTTCACGGTTGATATTTTCCAACGTCTCCAAACCTTTAAATATTATATATTACTTTAAAATATATTCTGCTCAGTCTTGCCACGTTTCGGTCCGTCGAATGCCCCTTTCATATTGTAAAGTTTTAATCTCCACTGTTGGCCTTTGGATCGATGTTTTGTGCATATTTTGTTTGCGGCTTAACCCTGAATCATGCCTTGTTTTGTAATATAGTGCTTTGTACACGCCATTGTCTTTATATAACCACGATTCCTCAGAAATAATTTAGCACTTTAATTTTGTATCTTGAGAAAGTCTTAACATCATTTTTTTTAAACAGTGAGTAACTTCTTCAAACCATCCATCAACCTGTAACTTTAAAGCCACATGCTTTATTTCTAAATTATCAACCATACATCATTCTACAAGTTGCCTTTTCTCGGTATCCACTCTTGTTGTCCCATGAAATGGCCAAATGTGCCAATAGAAAGTTATGAAGAGTATGAGGAAAAAGGACATGTGTTGGCTCATAGGAATGTTTGAATCAGAAGGATGATAAGGGAAAGAAGAACGTTGGTAATACTTGGAGGGTATAAGATGATGTGTGGAAGATGTGTTACGAGTGCAAATTACAAGGGTTATGCAAGTGGGTCCTTCCCAAAGTAGGTTCCAACCTATAATGGCCTTGCATAGCCACACCTTAAAATGTCCATAGGCACTAGAAGGGTTAAATGTAATTTACACCAATTTCACAAAACACACCCATGTAGATATCACCACGATGAGATATGAATCCCATGCTACCCAAGTGACAAGTCACAATTACATGAACATCGAGATGAGGCGAATCATAGAAGGGATTGTAGAGATTGGGACATGAGGTAACTGACTCAGGGCACAATGAATCTTGCGTGTAAGGCATGATTAGTGTGTCATTGGCCCATCACTCCAAAATCAGGACCAAGTCCATACCTCTAATTAGTGACATCACATTGTTTCATCCAATGATGGAAAACCATAAGAGCACCATGACAACAAAGCGTACAATCACTTGGCGTTTCGTTCAAGGAAGGAGTGATTTTGCTTTGTGGCACTCATTTTCATTTTTTTTGAAGCATTGCTTAATCCATAGAAGTCGCCTACCTTCAGGCATGGGTGCATGTCTTTCCAGTGGGACCCCCTAGAATAGCATTATTATTATTTGATTGAGTGCCTTTTGATTACTATTACTTCGATTTTTCATTAGATCCACAAGGATCTTAGTACAACCAAGCTGCATGATAACTCCTACAAATGTCACCAAAGAAAATCCACAAGTCCCCTTGATGTCACACCCTAATCATTTCCTCTTGGTCCATCCTTCTCCATTCTGGGTACAATAACACAGAATTACTTTAAGTTTTAATGATTAGGAATATCATTGTACCCAAGGAAGAACCACTTATCAATAGAATGGGTGGGTGGATGTTATGGGTTTGCTGTCCACATAATGAGTCACTTGAGACTTGATAGTAGAGAACAACACCTCAACCAATGAGTCGCATGAGTGTTTTATTCGTAGATGAGATTACTCATAAAGAGATAAAAAGATAAAGCAATAAATTAAAAGGTGAAAAACTAGAAAACAAAAAGTTGAAAAATTAAAGAAATGGAAAAAACATTTATTAATTCTATGTTGTTAGAATGGAGGATATCCCCCATGACTAAATGGTTGAGCATAGCTAGAATTAATAAATGGAAGGTTGGGATCCTTGCATGTTGGAAATATTGGGACCCAGCCATACTTACCCCATTGGGGTTCACACACTTGATTAGAATTGACATAGTGGGACAAGTTATAAGATGTGGTTAATTTATAAGGAGTTGACCCACTATGGTACTTATGACCGTAAGATGGTATGCAAGGATCAACCTGTCTCCCCATGTGGCTATATTCATTGGGCCGCATGGTTGTTGGAGTATTGAGTGGTGGCCCTAATAAGGTAACATGAGGCATTGGGTTTGAAGAGNAGATAGAAGATGTTGACCCAGTTGGGGAAACAGGATGCTAAACCTAATAAGTGCTTGGATTTGGATGATATGAAGGGTGTACCCAGTTCTAGGGTGGCATCCCCCATGACTGGGATGGTTGCCACTGTGATTGAACATAGTATCTTTGTATGAACTCTAGGTGCAACACTCTTCCCCAATACTCCTGTAAATGTGACAAGACTGGGCATTGGTCCTTTGGGTGATCGTACAGGAAAATGTTACATTGATACGTATGATTGAAAATTAAGTTCTTATTCTCTCCAACCTTTCTTTCCAATCGTCTAAAGGTGTTTTGTCCTATTTCTTGGGTTGTTATAACTCTATCTTCAATAATGTTGGCAGATTCTCCACATTTTTTGTGCATCCATTCCATCATCTTATTGATCTTTGCCTCAATTTCATTTAATGATTGTAGTGTTGGCAAAGATGATTCCATCTCCTTGAGTTGAGTTGATATCTCCTCTTTCAGATTATGGACCTTTGTGAATGTAAGATTTTGGTCTCATTGAGATTTTTAAACATTCTCCCATCTAGCCATTTCTCCTTCTTCTTTTGCTACCTACTTGATAAGCTCTTGGAATTGATGGGTTCGTAGCTCATATAGTTGACCTCAGGCATACATCCCTAGGGTTTCCCTTGTTTCATTATGGAGCCCATTTATGATATAGTACATTTGCCTTTCCTCTGAGAACTCATGGCCTGGGTAGTTGTTTAACAATGCATAATATCTTTCTAAGGCCATGTCCAAGGGTTCATGTTGTGCTTGTTTCCACTCTTGGATTTTTTTCCTCAAGGCTAACACTCTTGCATAGGTTTGATATCATTTTGTAAAGAGTTCTATGATTGTTGGCCAACGTTGGATTAATTTTGGTTTTAAGGACATATACCATACTTTTGTGTGGCCAATGAGTGTCATAGGAAAGAACTTAAGTTTTTGCCATCTATTATCAATGTTGTTCCATGCACAGGCATTGTAGAAGGCTTGTAAATGTTGTTGCAGATCTAAATCATAGCCTTCTAAAAACTTAGGAAATTTGTTTAAGTCAAGCCTGGGTAGATAGCTTTCCTTATGATGCCTACTGGATATTCGAATAGCCTCTTGTATTTGCGTTAGGCTTGCAGTGGCCAGTAGGGGTTCATCATCACTCGGTAAGTTATGCCTTTGTGAGTTGGGATGATGTTGTCTTCATTTATGTTCATAGGAGACCACTACATCAGATTGAGTACTTCAAACTTCATCTTCATCATTATAAAACTCGTTGGTTCTCCAATGAGTTTCCTTACTCTTGTGAGAGAAACATTGTGTGTCAGTTTGTGTGTGACTTATTGAAATTAATTTCTTTTCTAAAAGATATATTGTTAATACCTTGTTACAACGATGTTATATGATGTAACTAATCTAAATAATTAGCATCGTCTCTGGCAATGGTGCCAATGATGAGTGGCGAGGTACCCCTACACTCAACCATACGAATATGAGCGTTTCATGCACAATCTGGTCAAACTCCGCAGACGGGATAGTTGTGGTATCCAGATAGTTACTCGTTGATCATAGTTCGTTGTCTTCCCACCTGGACTAGTATTTGCTTGTCACGTATGGTTTAGTCTAGAGTAAGGTGTATGATGTGTTCCTAAACTAATGCTGCTCCTAGAGACAATGGAAAATAATCTTTAATTAAGCTAGGAGGAAAGGGAGAGAGAGTTAAACTAAGAGGAGATAGGAAGAGAGAATCTAAGCTAGCCTAAGTGTGATGAGCATCCATTTCTTAATCATTTGTACACATCTTAGACCTCGTGCATGACTACCACTAGGATTACCAAGCGCATGACCCAAGTACGCTATTGGGATACCAAGTAGTCACACGTAGATGCTCGTGATTAAGTCATACTCATTTTGCATTTAATGATGATAACAATTAAGTAATTAAACTAAGTGAATGCTACAATGATGAAGTAATCTCGATCTTTATTTTTGGTCATGTGCATGTCCAAGTACATCGCACTAGAATAAAGGATGCTGTACAATTACAATCATCACACTACGAGCATGCACTGGGAGAAAGGGTTGAGAAGAACTAAAAATGAACTAACTTCTATCTACTGACTGAAAAAACTAACTATTTCCAAACCGACTCCTCTTGTGCACCTACATGTGTATTTATAGGCTCACACAAGAGTCACGATATCGCATATCTGATATCATTATTTGGGCTGCGATATCGCGTACCCGATATCGTGGATCCGATATCGTAGCCTAATGAATCATGATTCATCAAAACATAATGAAACTATGAGGAAGTAGTAAGGAAATAAAAATTCAATACAAATGTGATACCTGCAAACTTCTCTACCATTATGTTTTCTTAAGAATGCACTCATTTGTAGACAGTATGTCATTGAATAACATTAAGCAAATTTGCATAATCACTTTCTAGATTCATACCTTGCAGATGTTGAGTAGTCAATTTATATGGATGATACAACATATTTATTCATAAAGCCTAAGTAGAAAGACAAAATGAAAGATTAATAAAAAAACAATTCTTGCATATTCCTAGCAATATTAGTAAAACTTTTTTGCAAATACATAAAAGTTAAATCAGAACTTACATTATTCAATTATCCATTTGCTACAAATATTGGATTCCATGCATTTGTTATTGAATCAAAAGATTCCTTTGTCATTTGCATCACATTAGGATCATTTTGATCTAAGTCATCTACCTTTAGAGCATCCTGTATTAATAAGAAACCATGCACATGTGGAGAACCATGATGTTAGCATTCATATTGCATCTAGCAGTCAACAACATGGAATTTCTTCATCAAAATTATATTTAAAAAGGTAATGTGGTGATGGTGTAGGAGCTCTCCCACTATATATGGATTCTATGATATTATTCTATCTTCATCATTTCAATTTTGATGAGTTCTTAGGTGAATCTTCTTCCATTAGATTATGCAACTTAGGCATTTTCCTACAAAATTATTCTTTCTAACTTCAAAAAGATACCTCCATGAATCAAGTGTTAAGAACCTAACTCATGGTCAAAAATGGTCTTTGGCTTGATATAACCTTTACTAAGTCAATGATAATGACATGATGGGACATAAATCNAGGGAATCAAAACCCTTTCCATGTATCCTATCTAATAATATTCTAATATTATATGCTCTTTTGTTTACATTTTCATACTTAGAATTTATTTCTCATAGCTCATTTCCTATACTTACTTTTATTTTTAGCATTCAATACTTTGTCTATTTTATCATTAAAACCTATTGTTTCTATCATTCCTAGTTTGTGTACAGTAGGATAAGTCCACATTTGATTGGAGATTTATGTCCCATCATGTCATTATCATTGACTTAGTAAAGGTTATATCAAGCCAAAGACCATTTTGACCATGAGTTAGGTTCTTAACACTTGATTCATGGAGGTATCNGAAAGTTGTAGAAGTGATGAATAATTAGTTTAGGGATAAAATGGGGCAGTTTTGACTAAGTATCCTTACAACTAACATTGGAGTTAAAAAAATTCTAATTTTGGAAAGTGATGTTGAAGCCTAAAAAATTCCAACTCTAGTGCTAATGCTAAGTTGAAATTATTCTAACTTTGGAAAGTTATGTTAAACCTTGAAAAATTCTAACTTTGGGAATTAATGCTAATGCTTGAAAAATTATAACTCTGGGATTGACATTGAGCTGAAAATATTCCAACTTTGGTGTTGACGTTGAGCTAAAAATATTCTAACTTTGGTCTTGATACTAAGTTGGAAAATTCTAACTTTGAAAACTAATGCCTATGTTGGTTAATTAATGCTAACACTATGTTAGTGTTAGTCCTAGAGCTATAAGGATGGTCATGGAGCATGGGGGTGACATTAAGATGTTTGATGCTCATGCTTGTAATCTCTTAACATTCAAGAATAAGCTTTAGATCTCAAGTAACTTGTCCTAAAATATGGGTTTTGGCAACATATTTTTAGGATTAGGATTACTAATTTCAAGCCTAAAGCTAAGTTCACTAGGAGTTAGTTTGGACTTTTTTCTTGACAAGTTTGACTATATAGACTAGGCAATGTAGGTTCCATCAAGGGTGGCATCAATGTTAACATCACAAGAAGTTAACAAATTTTTCTAGTTTTGTCTAGTACTATGTTTTGAGTCTTTAGGATCCTATTTGATGTTCAAAATAAGGTTTAATGGTACCAAGATGATGTCGTGGAGCTCGTGCATTTAGAGGATAATATTGAATGCATATTAGGAGGGTCAAGGAAGCATGATTGATGAGGTGTCTAGTGGCAACTTCTATGTTAATTATAAGCCTTGGATTTGGGAAGTGTTTCATGTGTTCATGTTTGTAGGTTAGCGTGTTTGGTTGAGGTTCTTGGTTTTCTAAGATACATGCTAGTCCCTTTTGTTACATTTTAAGATTGTATGCATGATTCAAAGCTTCTTAAAATGATTTTGACTTTATTTGGATGTCCTATGGTTTCTCTAGCGTGCTTCCTTAAGTTTTAGCTTTCATCTGGAAGCCATTATGTAAAGTGTGATTGGGGGTGGGGGGAGGGGTGGTGGGGGTGGAGGGGAAGGGATGGTAAAGGAAGGGATGAGTTGACTACCTTGCATCAACACACCTCCTGCTTGCTCAAATTTAGTCCAAAGTGCCAAAACTACATTATAATTGGCCAAAGATGCATTGAAAAACTTGTTAATTCCTAGGCATTAATGAACCTCCTTCGTTTCATTGCAAAAACTATAAATACTCAAGATGAGCTCTCACACATAACTTAGAAATATCACAAGCATAATTTGAATTCTATTTGAGCTTTTGGCATATGGTTTGTGTGAAAATCTCTTCCTTCCTTGGATAAGTAAATTCTTTTCATTGTCTTGTGTGTATTTTGAGTCGTCACTTTTGTAAGTGCAGCTAGACTCTATTAGAGTGCTACCTTACTTATGTGGCCCAAAACTATTTGGTTGATGTAGAGTCTAGTGCTTGCATGGTGAATAAAGTTCATGGTTTTCCCTTATTTCACCATTGATCCCTTAAACATAAAAAAACAAAAATATTTATTTAATTTCTATTTGCTTGTGTTGTAATGATTCATCCTTGTCCAAGGAGATTATAACTATACAACATGGTGATGTGTCATTGAGGTTGGAACTAAGAGCCATATTTATTACATTTTGTATGTGGTATTGTACTTGCCCTCAAGAGGGATTACAACATGGTCATTTCACCTATACCCACAAGGGATTGTGTTGCATGTATATTTATGCTTAGTTTGTTTCTCATATATATGAAATTCATACAAATTATAAAATATAAAATTATAAATATTTTCTATATGTCTCTACTATGTAACATAGGTTTAAATTGTATCATATGCATTATAATATCTTTTATAATTCTTGAATGCAATGACATACATGACTGTTCTTGGCAATCCACTCAACATCATCTTCAAAGTTTGCAATCGGATCACCCTGTATTTAGTATGATAAATCTCATTGATCCAAAATTGGCTAGACTCCTATCATTGGTACCATTGCTAGGTAAGATGTTTTTGAATTGCCTTGAAATACTTGTACATTCAAAACTTTCTCTCTTAAGTTGTTAATTTTGTAAAAAATAAATAATTGAAGCAACCATTGTTGAATTGAGCAATGAAAATATGTTGAAGCAGAAACCTTTGTTAGTCCAAATCACTTTCAAAAGCATGATGAATGATGCATAACCTCCTATTATGATAAAATTTCTTCAAGAAAAATTGGGATGATGACATGATGCTCATGGACGATTTTGCAAAGAACTTAAAGAAGCTACACTTGCTACCTTTGAGAAGGATTTGTCCAATTAAGGCTTCATTGAGGATTTGGCAGATTATGAACCATATCATTCCAACAATCAAAGTATTCTTTTCATGAAAAGCAAGAGCTTTGTGATATGATTCTGAAGCAAGAATATGAGCACATACATGTTGGGAAATAGGCAGGACTTTCTCCTAGATCCTCTTATATCTACAACATGAAAGATTCTAGGGGAAGAAGGTTCATGCATCTATCTGTGGGACCTAAGTGATACTTGTTATGATTTGAAGCAATCCATCATTCCACCTTTGTCATACTTTCATTTGAATGGAGGTGTTGATGGCTTGGATAAGCCATTATTTTCATGGATCTACTAGGGTCAAATCCATGAAGCAATTTTCATTCCACCTAAAAGCATTAAGAAGAGAAAAATCAAAAAGATTAATATGACCAACATTCCCACATTTGGTGGAAAGTTATATGATGATCCCCTACTTCGTGTTCAAACATTTTCATTACTAGTGAGTTACAAGGGTTGAATAGTGAGTGGTAGAAAATTTGTCTTTTTCTTCATACACATTGATTATGCTAAAACATGGTATTAATCTCTTCCATCCAACTCCATCTCTTTTTAGGTAGACATGTTAAAATCTTTTAATGTCAGATTTCATTCTCATGCTTGAGTTGCAAACATTAGAAAGAAGATAGCAAAATGGAAGTAGGATACCAATGAACCATTAGACATGGCCATAGAGTAGTACAATTGCATGCTCAATCAATGTCCAAATCATGGATTTAGCCAACATGACCAATTAATGCACCTAGTAGAAGAACTATGGCCATAAACTCATGAAAGGGTGGATATATATGTCATGGGTGATCTTTAGCAAAGGTTGGTGGACTAAATTAGTACTGCATTAGATGTTGTAGCTAAACTAGAATGTGAATGGCATAAGCATACAAATGTAGAAGAAGCCAACATAAATTTCCAATGTTAGAAGGATGTAAAGAATATTAAATGTAAGATTCAACCTTTTGATGCTATCGAAGCCCTTGTTTAGGGAAGCATGAGAATAAAAAAGACTTTGGCAAACTTGGTCAATGTTGTTGATAAGATTTGGGACATGCTAATCAAAAGATAATATTAAGTTTAAAGGATTTGAAAAAAAAAAACTCATTGAGGTAGCTAGCAAAGTTAAAACAAGGAGTAAGAAACCTTACCATGATCATTTTCCTTGACTTTGTAGTCCATTTTTCAGCCACAACTTTAACAAGGGATGGAACCTAATCCTTGGAGTAGTCCCTCTACATTGTAATAATCTTTCTCATGTCATTCCTCTTCCTACCATGAAACTTAGCAACCTATGAGTCAAATACCTCATGTAATACCCCACTAATATATTCCATATTCATCACAAGCATCTTTGTAGCCGTAGGTCCACCAATGCCCATCATGGCCTCTTGTATCATTACAGAAGGGTATTTTAAATCAGCCATAGTGGAAACATATCCATTTCTTTAATGCAAGGTACTACCCTCATTTTCCATCATCATACATTATTGGGAAGTACCAGAATAATCATGTTTCTTTCATGGAAAGGAATTCATCACCTCATAGATGAAGCCATTTTTGTAAAAGAAAGAAAAACACAATTGTCTATGAAGATTCACACTCATTTGCTTCTTTACCATCATCTTCAAAGAAATAAGACCAAGGAGGGTATGCTTCTAAATAACAATTCAACAATAATGTTTTCAGGCTCTTCCTCCATGTAATATTTGCAGTAGTATAGTATGGTTTGTTTGTTTGATATGTATTTTTTTAATTTAGTGTATATTTTTGTATTTTTTAAGTTTAAAAACATATCATTCTTTATTTTTCTTATTCTTTTGATTTGATATTTCTTTTAAGTGTGTTTTATATGTATAAGGAAAACTAGTTCATGTGCTTTATGAATGCTCACACGATAAGCTAGTGATGGATGTATGAGTTACATATATAATGATGATGCAAGAGTGCTAAACAAGTTCAAAGAGAAGCCTTGATCAATGAAATTCCCACACAACAAAATCTATCCACCTACGTTTTCTCTATCCATCACCAATAAACTAGGTTGAGATTCAGCAAGAAGTTAGAACTTGCACTGTGAGTCATGGAAGCAACTACTATTGGAACCATGAATAGGTGGTTGATCCACACCTTAGCATGTGAGCTCTAGAATCCTGGAAGAGTGCTTGGTCATTAGCAAGGAAAGGGAGTATCATCGAGGATCCTTGTGACTACTGTAATTGGTCTAATTAGTGTGATTGGACCAAGGTGTACATGCTTGTTTTGCCTAGCCACCTTGGTCAGAAGAGGTTTGTGATTCTCATGAACCTATGTGTGCCATGTAGTGAGGGATGAATTCTCATGTTCATGCAAGTTAAAGGCTCTAGGTGGAGATTTGGTACTTCAATCATTTCCATGATTATTACACACCATTCAAAAATAATCTTCTCATGAAAATTAAAAAATGAAAAAATGAAAAGAAAAAGACATGAAATATTTAAAAAAGAAAGAAAAATGAAATGAAAAAAAAAACCTAGAAAAAAAGAAAGAAAAAGGGAAAAGAGAAGAAAAATAAAAAGAAAGTAAAAATGAAGAGGTAATAAGAAGAGCAATGCTATTTCAAGCTCTTTAATCCATACAAATTAGTATTTCTATCATTCCAGACCGATCATATAATTGCTTAAGCAAGATCACGATGAGTGGTTGAACCAATAATCATGCAATTCTTTCTCATGTTCAACCTTTTGCCTAGATCACTTAACCCTTAAATGTAATAGTTTAAGACAATCTCTTGCTCATCTCTACCCATGGCCATGAAGGCCTAGGAGTCTCTCTCTTAGTGAACCTTGGTGATGTCAAATGTTGCTTCCATGTAATTCCTAAATCCAATTGTTCCTATTTGTAATAACTATTGGGATTGGGATTGGTTAGCATAGTTAGAGTGATTGACAAGAGGTTTTTGGTAAAGTAAAATTTGGGAAGCTTATTATGCATCCATGCATGGATGAAGAAAAACCAAACCAAAATATTGACTTCTAAATGATTTGCAGCATATTATCTTAGTTTAATTTCATCACCGGTTAGACCGTGGAATAGTCAAGGCTAGATGACATTGATAGTGGTAAGTGTAATCTTGCATTTAGAAAGGAGACTTGAAGGTCTATCCCTACTATGTAGATGAGTAGTGGTGTAGAGATGTATTAGTGGATCCCTCATGGGATGTAGGACATGATCACATGCTCCAATGAGCTAATTGAATGGTTGGTTGGGAATTCGGTAATAATGTAATCTCACCTTCTCTCTCTCATCCATCATTTATTCTCCATCTTTTCCTTTTTACTTTGTACATTGTTACATGTGGCAAAAAGTCAATAAGGTAAAACAGAGGATAAGATTTGATCATATAAGGGAATAGACTCATGTTTGATGTTGATGTGTTACTAGTTGGGAATCCATAGGTGTCCCATTTATAGGTTTCATAAGGGCATGACAGGTAGGTACCTGCTATGGGGAGATCCACTTGTGAATCATTGGTAACTTGGAATTATAAGCAAGTGAGCTCAAGCTTATCTCCTATCGATGGTAGAGGTTACATAACATAAGGCACTTGATTGGTTTTCCACTTGTGGGAGTTTTGATACTACGAACTTCAAGGTTTGATCATGATAACCCTTTTTTATTTCACCTCAATTGCACATATTTGTTTAACCTTGAAGTTCACTATTTATCTCCTACTTTTATAACACCTCTTTCCTAGTTCTTAGATCATGGGAATAAGTAGATTTGATATTATAATTTAAATCTCATATGGTTGGATGTCATCCAAGGTATGTTTTAATCTTCTTACTTTCTTTGGTGGCTTTTTTGGTTTGATTCTTAGGATTTTTATGAGCATATATTCTTCTTGTTCTTTTCACTGGCATTTGTTATGAGGTTCAAGCTAGGTGTCTTATAGCTCAGTCGTGGGGGAAAGACACTAATTCAGATATGTACTTTGTAATTTTGAAGCCTATTTAAATTATTTCCATCATATTTTTCCTTACCCATGCATGCCTTGAATTTATAGTTGTGATTATGTTTCTCCTATGTCCTTGAGAATTATACTTATTATTTTTCCTATGGCCATTTTTTTACAATGGTAGTATAATGCCTTGGGGATCTCTCTTGATTTTTAGCATTTCTATAGCTCATTAGGCTTAGGTGATTGTACTTAGGATTTTGTAGACTTACTTGGGAAAAGATTGAGAGATCTCATTCTTTAGTGTATGGTCCTGTAAAAGAACCACTAGTTCCAGAAGAATTAGAGAAATGATATCAATCACTCGATTCAACATCTATATGTGAGAGACCTCCCTTATGAGAGAGATTTGGAGGCAGGCAATCAAGTTCTTGATATTTTAGATTGAGCATGTATCGTTTTAAGATCTTCCAAATGAATTCCAGAAGAGTTGGCAGAAGATGATTTAAAGATAGATGACATGGAAGAAGGAACAAATGCAAATGATGTGTAGCAAAGGCCTATCCTTTTAGCTTCTTCCTATTTCATGATGTGTTGGGCCATCGAGGTTGCGAGTAAGAGCCATATTTATTGCATTTTGTGTGTGGTGTTGCACCTATTCCAAAGAAGGATTGCAACATGGACACTACAATTGTTCCTACAAGGGATTACAATGCATGCTTATTTATGTTTGTTTTATTTTTCAAAAATATAAAATTCACACAAATTATAAAATATAAAATTATAAATATTCTCTATATCTCTCTACTATGGCAACATAGGTTTAAATTGTATCATATGTATTATAATATCTTTTATATTTCTTAAACACAATGACATACATAAGTGTTCTTGACAATCCACTCATCATTGTCTTTGAAGCTTATGATTAGATTGCATTGTGTTTCGTATGATAAATCCCATTGGTCCAAAACCAATGGGATCCTTATTAATGATGCAAGCCCCAAAAATGATGATGGTGATGTTGATGTTAACATCAACAATAGTATCATCAATACTTAGTCAAATTTTTGTAGTTTTGAGCTTCCTAGACCTCGTTTGACACTTAAACTAATGTTGATGCTACTAAGACAATGCTAAAGAATCCAAGAACCCAAGGGAAGGTGTCAAATGATAAGTCTGCATGTGATGGATGATAAAATGTAGCTTTCCAAGGTGCTGACACTAGCATTAAAATCAACATTTGTAGGGTATTTGGAAAAATTTTGTACATTTTTTCAAGTTGAAATTTTAAAACTTTTTGGATGCCTAAATTAATACCAAATTGAGCCAAAATGATGTTTGTTAAATACCAAGAAGCTTGTAAATCTATGGAATGCTATAAATTAAATGTGTGAAGTGACATGGAGATTTTGGTGAAGGTCCTAGAGGTGCTAACGTTGACATTAGCATTAGTTTCACCTCCAAAGTTAAAAGAATTTTGGTCCCAAGGGTTCCAAGGTAAAGTTATCAAAATGTTGGAATTTGACTCTTGATATGTTAAGAGTCCTTGGGAGAGTTTTATGAGGCCTCATGGGATCAAAATTTAAGCCAAAATTCAATTTTTATGGAGTTTACATGAATAAGATGGTTTAGAGGTATAGCTAACATTGCATTAGTGGTTGAGGGGAAACATTGATGTAGAATTTATGTCACCTCCAACACTTAAAAAAGTTTGACTTCTAAACTTTTCCAAGGTCATCAAGAGAAGTATTCATATGTTGGGTTATGACCTAGGGTGATCTTTAGGGGCCTTTAAAAGCTGAGATGGAGCCTTGTGATGCTATTTTTAGGTCTTTTTGGTGGTTAAACTTGGCTAAAACAATGTCAAAACCACACTTGTTTTGATTGTTATGAAATCAAAAAAGTAGGTGTAACAAGACCAATAGAGATGTACTATATTGAGAGTAAAGAAAATATTAAGTATTCCTAGTTAATTAGTACAAGGGAAAGAGAGATAAATTGCCTTGAATATTTTTGGGGAATCATCTTTCACTAGAAATATTCCAACTCTTGCACCTTTAGAGTTATAAGAACCATAGAAGTGTAGCTCCCATTTTTTTTCATCTTGGGATTCTTCTTTTTCTAAGTTATCAACTTCTTGAAGTGTGCAAATTCTAGTTTCAAAAGCTCTTGTTTCAATGGCCCTGTTCTTTCTATTTGAAGTAATTTTTTCATTCATTAAAGGTTCATTGTAAACATATATTTGATTTGGCTCTCCTTTCCAGGGTAGCCACATGTGTAAATAATTTTTTGAGATATAACCTGAGAAATTCTTACTCCAACTTCTACTCAACAAGAGACTATGTGAATCTAGTATGTCTGCGACTTGAATAGTTACTCTACTTTTGATACAGGGTTTGAAAGTGATTTCCAATAAAACATTGGGTAACTAACCCACAATCTTTACTCGAATTTTATCCACTTGAACAATCTTTTTATTTGATTTTTCTAGAATCATACCAAGTTTTTTGCATATAGACAATGACATGATAGTGTATGTAGCTCTAGAATCAATTAAATAATTGTGAAGATACTTGTCCTTTAACTTCATTATCAAAAGAAAAGGAGGAGCTTCCCTATCAGGAGTAAAATCATAGCTATCTTTTGTTTCTTCATCATTGTTGGACACATTTCTTAATTTTGAATCTCCGATTCTCTTTTTACCTTTAATAAACTCTAAAGCTTTTCTTTGTTGATCTCCAATCTATAGTAATTGGTAAATGCTAATATTTTCTCTAACATGTTTAAGATCTTCAGTCAAATCATATTCTCCATCTCCATAAAAGCTTGGTTTCTTCATCCATTTATTAAAAGATAGATTTTGAGTACTTTACAAGCACTAGTCCACTAGTGATTTATGACTTCAACAAGTTAAAGATTCTTTGGATTTCATCATTGCATTTGAAATCTTAATTTTTCTTAAGTAAAATAAACATAGGCTAAGAAATACCCCTAGAATGTTTGATGAATATTTTGTAAAAACTTGCTAAACCAAGAAATGATCTTGACTTCTCAACATTCTTAGAAGTTAGTCAACCTCTAATAACCCTCACCTTGGTAGCTTTCATCAAAATTTGATTTTTAGAAATCACATGCCCTAAATATGTGATCTCCTTCTTGAAGAAATGATTCTTCTTCACATTGATCACCAAATGTACCTCCTGCAATTTAAGACACAATCTCCTCAAGTGATCTAAGTGCTTCTCCTCATTAGAGATATATACCAAAATGTCATCAAAGAAGACAATACAACACTTACCAATCCATTCTTTAAGAACATTATGCATCAACCTTTTGAATGTTAAAGGTGTATTTGTAAGCCTTAATGACATCGTTAACTTAAACAATCCATCTAGTGTTTTGAAAGTTGTCTTCTGTTCATTACTAAACGTAATCTAAATTTGATGGTATCCACTCTTCAAATAAATTTTGTTGAAAATATCTGCATTGGTAAGAATATTAAGAATATCATCCATTCTTGGAATAAAAAACATATAGCTCACTATTATTCTATTCATAGCCCTTGAATCATTGTACCTTCTCCATTCCTCATTGTTCTTCTATGGCACAAGCATCATTGAAACTCCATAAGGTGAAATGAATTCCATCATGAAGTCATTTATAAGTAACTCATATTTGTAATTCAGGCCACTGATTTGATGCCATCCGTACGCTCTCTCTTTTTGGAATGGTAGGACTAGGGATGAAATTAATTTGGTGCTAAACATTCATCATAAGTGGTAATTCATCTGTTACCCTTTAAACACCTTGGAAAGTTATTCCTTAAACCCTAGCACATGTGTTGGAAGTTCTACTTGCACATCATTATGGTTAGAAGCAATAATTGAGATAATCACAAAACCAAAACTAGTGTCATCATATTTCTTAATATGTTCTCTCTTTCTCTAAGAAGAATTATGGAAGCATTAAGGAAGCTTTTCTACCTCACTTATTCAACTATCATATGAATCAATTCATGGATTCCATTAGGTCTTGCTACATTTAACACATTTCATTCTCCATCGAAGTGAGCACCATTGTTAAAATTTCAAGGTCTTCCATGAATTACATCAATACACTCATTTAGTAGCACATCATATTTTACAAGATCATGATAACTCCCAACCTTCAATTTCAAGACACATTTCTCTCTCACTTCCTGAGAGAAATCTCTAGATAACTAATGCACCTTGTGAAACACCACCAAAATTTGCATGTTGTAATCATTTTTCATCACATAACCTCCACCCCATGAAACCTGAGGTAAAACTTCATTGTAAATGTGAAGATTGCAACCCATGAGGAGCAATCTCATGTATCTCATACTTTTGGGGCTAAAAATGCCTCATAAGTGGTCCAAGACTCATTTCTCGAGTGGAAAAAGTCATGTATTGTTTATATTTGAGCTTTGGGGAAGTTAGAAATGCCTTTTGGGATGCCAAAAATGGAAATTTGATGGTGGTTTATAACACTTTCTATGCTAGAAATGCATTCATGGGGGGTGTAGTTCACCTACATGCAATGTAGAGGAGTGTGGGTTAGTAGGTAGATCTTATCTAATGCCAACATGGAGGAGTGTGGAACAACCAATACTTAGCATGGAGGGGTATAACCTTCCCCCTCAACATTGATGTTTCATTCCTCTAGTGTTGATCTTTCCCCCAGCATTGAGACACCTTCCTCCTAGCGTAGAGGCCACATGCACAAGATTTTAGCACTTTGTTAACTTCAATGTTAACCATGCACTTTAGTGAGGATGGTAGAAGACCCAGCATGGAAGAACAAAGCTAGCATGGATGATGTGCCCCCATTACTCTTTATAGTAAATAGAACGGCCATGGAGGTGTCATACTTTCCATACATAGTAATCCCCCAAATTTTGGCCATCCATCTCACCTGTACGTGGCAGAAATTTGCAACAATTTGTAGTTAATCCATTAGCTATTTGCAACCAATTTATTGTCCCATTCATGCTTCAAAACCTATAAAATCTAAGCTCCAACATCATTTCCAGGGTCTACACCTTTTGCATTCATACACTTTGGTATTTGTAGCATCTAAGAGAGCTCTTGCACACTTGTAGAAACGTAGCTTCTTAGATCTCCTTAATGTGAAACCCTTGTGGACTTGTGACCCTCTTTATCCCCTTGGAATTTAAGTCTGTGGCTTCCACGCTACATCCTTGGGATCCTCAACTTCTAGTATGGAGCATTTTAATAGTGCACATCCTTCACACTTTCCACCTCCAACAGTGACCAACATTGCAGATTTAGAGTAGCAACAAACGAGATTTGATAACATTGGGAGTGGTGAAGCATCTGGTTCATGGAGTTGATTGCATTGACTTTAATGACTCTGAACCCTATCTGAGTGAACCTCCCTGTGCTCTCCAATGATTACTTTTTGTACACATCTTCTAACCTCATTCTTTATTTTTTAATAAAATTTTAAGATTTTAGTTTTGTGTGCAATTCACATTTGTTTTTTTTTTAATTTTTAAATATGCAGTTTCCTCCTTGCAATATTCATTTTGCATTTTGTAAGTCCCTGGGTGATTTGTCGGACTATCTAGGGCACCTTGAATTCCATTTCACAGAGGCCCTAGGGATTCTAGGTAGAGATTGCTACATTGTGACTTTCGATTTTCATGTAATTGAATTTTTTGGTTGCAACAGTTTTCTATCACTAGAAGGAGGGCCTTTGCCTAAGTTCTGTGTCAAAATCTATTTTTCTTGTAGCCAATGTTGATCTACAAGCTGTAATCTCTAGTTTACAACCAAATCCTTTGAATTTGTATTGTAATCAATGTTGCAGTCCATCCTCCTCTATTCCCAAAACCCAACATGGGAGTTGTAGGTGTTTGGGTTGTGAAATTTTATAGTAGTTGTTGTGAATTCCCAAAGCCAGCATTGATATTCTGATGCAATTTATGCCCCATGTTGCTGCCACATTTTTTCAAGGAAGCCAGCGTTGGTGGTTTCAACAACCAAACCCCCATCCTCCATTGCTGGAAAAATTGGTAACTTGCTAAAACCATTATTTGTGGAAAGTTTCAAGTTTTCACTTTGGATTTTCTAACATCCCCCTTCACCAATGTTGGCTAGGAAGGTGTGAGATCTTCTCATCACCCCCTTCCTTTCCACCTACTACACCTAGCATAGGTGCAACTATGAAGCTTAGCGTGGATGAGGTTGATACCACCACTTATCATATTAGGTAAAGGGGTATATCCCCTTTGGCAACCCCCATATTATTTATAGTAAGTGACTGGTTTTGGTTGCTTTTTGCCATCTTTGACATTTTGCCATTTTTCTTACTAGAATTTACACTTTCGACCATCCATTTATAGCCTATCTCTAGCCTTTTTTAGCATTATAAGCATGTCTTTTCAATAGTTGACCAAGTTTCCTTTTACATTCACTAATAACAGGTCCAACCAACAAGCCATGAGACTATACAACCCTAAGGACCCTACTATCATTAGGTGTAGATAGTCATTGAGGCTTAGGGGGTGAAATCCTGAATGTTTGGCCATAAATAAAGATCACTACAACTACATTTGTGCCAAAATGCAGGCTAGCATGTTGATTCCACGTGTGGAAGTAGAAGCTAAAAGGAAGTTTGAGCTCATACATCGATATGAGAAGGAATATATCCCTTCCCTACATGATCAAATTTCCCTCAACGAGGCCTATGCTTGCATCCTATCTCAGTTGATTGAGATGGATGAAGAGGATGAAAATCATAGCTCGGAGGAGCAAGAGGAAGAGAAGGATGAGTTTAGGGTAGAATCTAGGCTTGAAAACATCCTAGGTGGGCTATTCGAACAAATATCCTCCAAGGCCATAATGCCTTCCTTCATCCCCTTTGTTTTCTTCATGGGCCAGGTGCCACCATCCTTTATCCCTTCCTACTCGATGATGGTTAGTCCCACACTAATCATTGTTGTGCATCAAACATAATTGGTGTTGTAGTCAACCATGTTTCACTTCGTCATGCCATTCGCACCTAGCCCAGGTCAATATGACTATCATTAGTGATGGTTACCACCACCAACCCATTGATCTCTTAGATGGAATCCACCATGGAAGCCCAAATAACCTAGGGGTCATGTACCCCCTTTATTTTTTTTGTGCCTTAAGCATCGACATAAACATCCTTTTATCTATTTAGCCCACTGACTACCATTGTAACACAACCTCTCCCCTTTATCCCACAATCAATAGTGAGGCCACAGGCCTCATAGTAAATATCGTAATCCTTCATTTAGACCTTGCAGCCTATGGGGATTCCGCAGGGCTTAGATCAGGCCTTCCAGATGATCTAGTACTTGATAGAGTTGAAGAGGCTCAAAGCCTATACTTCTCAAAGCATCAAGATCATGGAGTTTTACTAGGATGATCCTATCAATCCTATGGTCCCACCCTTGATGCTTCCTCCTAGTGTCCCTATTCCTAAATTCATGAAGTATAATGGTGAGGGTGATCCCAATGCTCATCTTATAAATGTTTGCTTGAAGTGCCTATTATTATAGGCCTAGCCATATACTATTATGAGGATTTTTAGTATGTCCTTGATTGGGAAAGTGCTTGAATGGTACTATGCCATACCTAGGGGATCTATATCCTCTCTCAAGGACCTAATAGCTCAATTTGTTAACCACTTCAAGTATAACTTGAAGCCCAACACCATCCTTGACTAGTTGATGAAGGTCAAGCAAGGACCCCTTGAACTAGTGCAGAAGTTCATCCAACGATGAAATGGTTTGTTGAATGAGATACCAGAGTCGATAGATGAAGCCCACCTTTTGGCTATATTCAAGTGGGTAGTTAATGATTTTATTAAGTTCAAGTCGTATTACCTTGACCTATGGTTACTCAGTTAAGCTTTCTCTCAATGAAAAACATAGAGGATGTCGCAAAGGCTAGTCATGACCTCACCTATGTGGCATACAAAAATCAACATACCTAAAATGATAAGAAGAAAGGCAAGAAGAACAATGTGGTAGTGGAAAACATAACCAAGAAGGCTAGCACAACCAACTAAGGGCCAAAAGCCAATCCACCCAAGGCCTTTACTAATAATCAAGACAACCAGTCGTTAATCTTTGAGGTCACTGCATTGACTGCACCAAGGCCAAAATTTTAGCAGAAGAACTGTAGCAAGTACACTTGCTTATCCTTGAAGCCATTCGAATTACTAGACCAACTATTGAAGAGTGAACATATATAATATAAGCAAATGACTGAAGCTGCTTGGAAGAAGCATGAGGAGCTATGCGAAATAGTAAAAAATCCCACTCAAGTAACAAAGGATGATCCTCAATTGCCTAGGCATTTTATGCTAGACCACTTTTGTCACTATCATCAATTAACTGGTCATGACATCAACCTTTTCCTTACGTTGAAGGATGACTTGCAAAATATGATAGATTGAAGAGAGTTGGTCCTAGATGTCTCCAACTCGGTCTAACCATAGAGTCAATCAATGCAAGTGTATAAGGACCTATTGAATGCTAACGATGGCTCCTATGTTATATTAGCATTCAACATCAATGATAATTGGATACCTACGAGGGAACCATCATGATATAGGTACCCCCTTGCAACAAACAGGGCTCTTTAGCTTCCACTAGATCAAGATCCCCATTTTTTGTAAGGATACCCCCATGAGTACCCCAAAAGGAACCTTTTGTCATCAAGGTGTCCCAACCCACTATAACCTAGATAGCCTAGATAGCCAACTAACAACCTTTTGACATGGCCAATGCTATAGCTTCTTCCTCAACTAATAATAATCAAAAGGCCTCAACCAAGAAAAGTAAGAAGCCTAAGCAGACACCCCACAACAAGAATGATAAGCAAGCCAAGTCAAAGAAGAAAGTGGGCTTGCTAAAGCCCACTCCCATATCCTCAATATCCATGACTACCACAACTTAGGCTTCTTCTACAAGTGAACCATGGGAGGAACACAAGAGCTAAGAGAATAAGAAAGAGAAGAACCCACAACAACTTAAGGTTGAAGTACACATTTTGGGATGCATGGAGGAAGTGAAGCACAACTAGTGTGTTAATCCTATGGCCAATGACAAAAGCTTCCTCAATGTGATGGAGCAAGTCAAACAGTTCCTCAAACAAAAAAATACAACCTTGAGCCTATATGATTTGATCATGACTTCTACTACACACCGTGAAGCACTAGTTAAAATGTTGAATTCTATCCCCATTAATGAGGAAATCCTCGCTAATAAGGAATCCATCCATGTGGTAATGGTTCCTTCTTCATCAAGGAAAAAGGAGTCAACATTGCTAATGTTTCATGATAGTGAAGTCAAGACTAGTTCCCAAGATGGTGAAGTAACCAAGGCTTCTCTTTTCATAACCATACATGTAGGACAATTCAAGGTGCATTGAGTGCATGTTGACGATGGTGCTACAACTAAGGTTATTCCATGCATCATTGTTTAGTGCTTAGGCTTAACTAAGAAAATACAACATACAACAACATCAGCTCTCAAGTCCTTCAATGGGTTGAGGGTAGCTATCAAGGGGTCTATCTCCTTAGATTTTATGTTAAGGGAGTAATTCCCCATAATTGTTAATTTCTTAGTGATGGAGGAGACCCCAGGGTTTAACCTTATCCTAGGAAGACCTTGGTTGGCTCAGTTACAAGCATTGTCTTTGTCTATCCACCAAGAGATCCACCTTCCTTGCGAGGGAGGTGAAATCATCATTCATGATGATAAGATGGTTTCCTTGGCTATTAAAAACATAGATATAGAGTAGGGGTCTGAAGTGGAGTTTCAAGAAGAAACTCCTAGCCATGAAATCTAGCAGCTCAAGAGAGCAGAGAAAGCCAAAAGCAACAATGATGAACAATGAGACATACTATAGGAAGAGCTTCCCTTCAACATCATCAGTGAAGGGGATGGAGAGTACAAACTTGTGCAAAGCAAGCCTTACATGTTTCCTAATCTTTCAAAGATCAAGAAAGGTTTTCACAAGTGAGGTGCACCCTTGATCCTTTCATGCTGTGACTTTGTAACCTTTGTAACCTTTGTAACCATGCACCGATAGCCAGTCAGCCTAGATTTTCTTTGTTACTTGCTAGTATTCTTATTTGCTTTATTTTTGTTTGTTTTCCTTATTAAAACCTTTTCAACATGTAGCCTAGAGACTTATATTTTCATTTCTATTAACCTTTTTCTTTATTTTCTTTGCCTAGCATGATATAAATTAGAAAACCCATACAAAAGTTAAAAATAGAAAATTGCAAAAAAATATGAGTTCTTTTTCATTGAGGGCCCACCATGGCCTAAATCTGGCAACATTATATGGCCCATCATGGTCTAATACTAGAAATATTATATGGCCCACCATGGCCTTAAATTGACAAAAAAACACACCATCGAGGGGCCTGCCATGGCCTAAAACGAGTAAAACCCATAGCCTACTAAGGCCTTAAACCAAAACTGCAGTCTGCTAAGACTCTAAACTAGCACTACAATCCGCTAAGACTCTAAACTGGCATCGCAGCCCACCATGGCCTTAAACTGGTGATAAATGTATGGCCTTCCATGGCCTAAAACTGACAAGATACCTTTATCCTATAGTTGTTTGCAATCTTATAGTTTAGTCGTTCTCTACATAACCAATGTAGTCATTCTCAACATAGTTATTTACAACATCTATAGCATTGGAACATTAAAATAGTAAAGTCATCAATAAAATATCTATCCAAAACTAAAATCAAAACTTAAAATCTAAAACACTTTAGAATAATATATATAGCTATGACCACACTATGTGACATAAATATTAAAACAATAAACCATATGTGTCAAAATGTCTACAACTCAAACATTGGCCAACATCAGCCATGTACCATTCAACATAAAAACTAAAATGAAATTAACAATAAGCATTGTGACATCAAGCATCTAGTGGTGCCAAGGGGGCATCTGGAAGAGGAGATGGTTGATCATCATCATTGCCATCACTGCTAGGGCCGTCGATGTCACTTGAAGCTTGTGACACAACAACATACAACCAATAAATAATCAATAGCCAAAACTATACCTTAAATTAAATCCAAAATTAAAATTCAAAACATAAAAGCCATCAAACCTATGGAGAATTTGGGCTTCAATCATGTTGGCCTAGTCAACATCCCCAAAATTGATGCCAGTGAGGATGTTTGTCTTGTCCACACTTGTCCATGATGGTGGCTTCCATGAGATTATAACTATAGAAACCTCATCTGTAGCTATAGTGACTTAAGGAGAAGGAGATTCAACTACGTAAGAATGCTCTCAAAGAGTTTGTAAGAACTCTTAGCCTTAATGCCTTAAATGAATAGGTCCATCTTACTCAATCATCTCCTTCTTTAGCCACTTCAAGTATGCCTCCTAATTGACCTTATATTTCCTCTTATGATCTTTTTGTGCTTGGCCCCACTCTAGGACCTAGGCATTATAATCTTTCTAGTCTTAGGTCTTTCAAAAGATCAAATCCATCTGCATTTGCTACTCAACCAACTCCCTAGAAAGGACCACCTTGTCGTGGATGGGGCACCAATAGCAAGCCACATGATCTCTTTGATCTGTAAGTTCTTTGAGTTATTCACTTGGGCCTTCATGAAGGCCTTATCATCCTTAAGATCCCTAAGCCTCTTACCTTGCCTTTTATTTTCCTTCCTCAAGGCCACAACTTGCTCCCATAGGAATTCATTGGACCTTTGAAATTCCCATGTAGCTTTTGTACACAAAACTACAAGTTCAGTGGTAGTTTTGTATAGCTTTAGGGGGACATTTTGAGTGTTAGGGGGAAGCTTAGACAAGGATCCAAACTCCATGTCTTAAACTGAGTCCCATGTAATCAATGGAACTGAAGACAACAAGTATGATCATAAATGCAGTATATAACCTAATATGTCCATAACATGAAACATAAAACTATAGAAGAATAACTAAGATATAGTAAAACACAGCTCTTACCGATCTTAGGCACAACCTGTTGTAGCCAATCGATGATGTCCTTTGTTATCCCATGCATGAATTCTATCTTGTCTAGGACCTCTACCCATGACTTCATGTGAAACGTAAATATACACACCTTCGCTGGTGGCTTAGGAACTATAAAAAGCATAACAATCATCAAGAGGTTAGAACAAAAACTAGGCATAAAACCATATGCTATAACGAGTAGGTCGAATGCATAGGCATACTTGGATCCTCATCCTCATTAGGGATGGCAACTAGGGGCTCCCCAAGTAGTGGCTCATTGAATAAGGCATCTAGATCATCCATATTAATGTTGGCTAACCCTTTAGCCTCATGTTGTTGTAAGAGTGCCTCCTTCACATGCCTTTATTCTTTTGCTGCTGTAATAGCCACATGCCATTACTCCTTAGTAGCATGTTTATTCTTCTCCTCTACATGCCTATGCTTCTCTTCCACAACGATAGCTTGAGTTGCCATCTCCTACCATTGATCTACAACCATAACCTATTAGACAAGTTAGCACATATAACCATAAGATATAGAACGTAAGATAGCCAAAAATATTTAAAATGTAGTTAAACTTACCTGCAACTACCTAATGTGACTAGTTGAGCCTAAATAGGATATTTTACTTGGCGGATTGTTGTGATGTTGGCGATGCTTCCTTTGTGGGTTGTTTCAAATTTAGCCTAGCTACCTCATCAGCCTTAGAATGTAATCGTTGGACCCTCAGGACATTCATCAGAATTGTCAAGGGTTCCTCTCTCATGCTATTAAGGGATTCACACGGTGTACCACCAAATCCTTTGGTGGTAATAAACAACAAATCTTCCATGTCCTCCGATGGATTTTGGGCTCGCATAGTTGGATAAAGATGCTTTATCAAAGGCCTAGAGAGCTTTTTTGGATCCTAACTTACTCATCACCCATTCCTACTCACCACTAAGAGCTCCACAAATCTCTTTAGATAACCTACAAAAAATGCATAATGCATGTGGATTATCATAGAGGTGTCTTCACAAAGTTTGAGGATTTCCTCCTCGAGGCCTGTAGCCAAGGAAGGAACCCAATTGAAGTATCTATCCTCCATCAAGATCATTTTGAAGGTCCTTTTCTATGCGATACCAATTACCTTCTCTTGAGACAACAGTTTAGGAAAGGTGTGAGATTGAAACAAAGGATAAAACTCCTTTACTTTAGAATTTGTGAAGCCATCCAAGGAAAGTTTAAAGTGGCACTTGTTCTCACCAAGCCACTCCTCAACTTTCTTATAATGGCTAACCTCGTTCACTGGTTTGTTGACAACCATTATCTCATTAGCTAGAATACCAAACAAGTCACGAAAGGTTGCCTCACTGATGGCAATGACAATCGGTATGCCTTGTAATATGGTGAAGAACACATTAGCTTCTGCATTGAAGAAGTCATTGACGTTTAGCATCTCTGCAGAAGGGATGGAAGGGCTAGGCATGATGAAGACATCAAGCAAACTAGCAAGCATAATTTTTGCCTAAACGTTCTTAGATGCTTACCCCCTCAACCAGTGCTATGCTAGCCCAACATCACTAAACTTTAGGATGAGAGTATTTGCAAAGTGTCCAAAAAGGGGTATGGTAATCTCAAGAGGAGTGGAAGGTCTTGCAAGCTAAAGATAACAACTTAGCATCAGTACAAGCATGTTTAGACCATAGATAAAGATCATAGAATACTTAAGATCCAAATAGCCAGAAAACCTTAGGTATAACATCAAAAACTATTCTTATTTTCACCTTTGTTCTTATTGCTTGGTGAAGCTTGTGTGGGGGTGCTAGTGGCAATGCCTATCTCTAAAACTCTTAGAGGCCATCCATTAGCTGTGTGCTATTTTGTCAGCCACACACTTCTTGTAGACAGGGTTGAATTTGGTGGTGTATTTATCAAAATTCCCTCTTAACTATTCATACATAATATTTGGAATCTTGAGGTCTTTGGTAAATACATTTAGGGTGATTTGAGCTACAACTAAGTTTGGATCATTTATGATCAAGCCTTGATCATTGACCCTATACCTGCAAGAAGTTCATAAAATTGACAAGTTAGGAAAGGTGACCAAACGAGTAAAGCCAAAACATCAAAAACTTGTAATAATCATGCTTACCCTTGTAATCAATACATGCTGCCTGGAGGATTTTATAATAAGGTGTGGACTCTATGTGCCACCATTAGAGTATTATCAAAGTTGTACTAAGAATACTCTAGCATCTTCCAAATATCTGAAAGGTAACATGTATTGACAAGATCCCTAGTCTTTGCTGGTTCAAATGCTGCTTGGGCTACTAGATCGTCAGTGATCAATTTGATGATTAGCTTCACAAACCTTGGTAGCAAAGTCTTCACTATGATCTCAGCCACATCCACTAACAAGTGTGACCACATTATCATACTAAACTTTTGTAAGATGTTGGCAAGGAACTTCCTTGCCCTTGATCAGAACCATAGTGAACCCTTCTCTAGGACCATGTCAACTAGAGGAGTGTTAGCCTTAGGTTGGCCTATGCAACATAGGATGCCAACAAACTTAACCACGATAAGTATTGGCTTCAATAGGGTCCTACATGGAGAAACAAGAATACTATTAGAACCATGTCTTAACATTTACAATTTTCTTACAAATTTTGCAGAACATCTTAGTTGGGGGTGAAATTAGCCCCTATAAAAAACTCTAAAGTGTTTGTTAAAATTTGTTTAGAGATTCAGCAACAACCATGTTACAAATTCCATAGCCATTAAACTCCATAGTTGATGAGTACGCGATATCGCAGCTGACGCGATATTGCATCCCCTGCGATATCGCATACGCGATATCGTGTCCTTCCCTGTGATATCGCGTACGCGATATCGCGGTCTGTCGCCATAGCTATAAATAAGAGGCGGCACTCCCCTCATTCATCATCCTAGGCGTAAAGTAGCGAAGCTCTGGTGGATTGATCACCGCAGAGATAGAATATTTTCCATGTGCCCGCAGTAGGAGTCCCCCAAGTGAACGGTTCTTTATTCGAGCAGCTTTGTACCTGAACGCAAGTTGTGTACGGCAATAAAGATGAGCTTTGTGGATAAACCTTGCAGTGCATGGATAGTTTTAATTAATGTTATTTACTGCTTTCCTAGTAACACGGCATGAGTACGACTTGGTTACGAGCGTTGACGAACATGTACGGCTAGCCAAGGAATCGGCTACTCATCGCGATTAGTTTCTCTCACCTTTTTCTCCTAGAGCATGGGACAAGTACGACTTGATTACGAGCATCTACGGATGTGTACGGCTAGTCAAGGAATCAGCTGCTTGTCACACTTAGGTTAGTTAAGTGCCCCAGTACGACTGCTTTAAGCACGTGCATTACGTGTGGTAATCCCAGTAACAATTAGCGTTTGGTAGCCACAGTTG
>MNCI01025916.1:146157-168050 GCA_015680685.1 Gnetum montanum
GTTTTAAGGACCAGTACCAGCTCTCTGCTTCTTTGATGAGTGTCCTTGGGAACAACTTGAGCTTCTGCCACTCATTATCTATATTCTGTAAGGCACAGGCATCGTGGAATGCCTGTAAATGATGTTGAGGATTAGCGTTGTATCACCCTTCAAAATGTGGGATATTATTTATGTCCAAATGCTTGATCCTGCTGTCCTTTAAGTGCCTTGTGGGGATCCTAACTGCCTCTGTGATATCTAGCATGCTTCAGGTTGCGAGTAGGGGTTCGTCATGATCATCTCTTTCATGACGTCTATGATGTCTTCGTGGTGGTTCCCTACTCTCCCTACGTCCTTGCCCTTGTCCTAACTCCTCTTGACCTTCTTGTTAAGGTATTTCATCTTCCTTTTTACTTTTACCCTCTCCATTATGCTCACGATGGTTGCACCCAGATGTGGAAGGAGAGTGTGAATGGTGAGATGAAGGAGAAGAGGAAGGGGATCCATCATCATGGCGATGTTTCTTACCTTCTCTTTGGCTGCTTCGGCCCCGATAATGGTGACGATCTAAGTGTCCATCCTTAGTATGAGTGGTTGTTCCTGCTGT
This sequence comes from Gnetum montanum, assembly GCA_015680685.1. Classification (NCBI taxonomy): domain Eukaryota; kingdom Viridiplantae; phylum Streptophyta; class Gnetopsida; order Gnetales; family Gnetaceae; genus Gnetum; species Gnetum montanum. The sequence goes on from MNCI01025916.1 coordinate 146,744, forward strand.
GAACAGTTGATGCTCACGGGGATTAGAGCCTGTAGCATGTACAGTTGATCGAAGGCCTTGATGCCTAACCTCTTCACCATTGTGAGGAGGAGGAACATCATTTTCTAAGAAATCCGTTGTGAGGGGTTCCTCATCTCCCATTTCACTAAGGACATGGGGGACCTTGCCCTTTAACAATGAATGTTGGCTCTCCTGCCTTTTGTCCCGAATACGTTGGACATTTGTGGGATGATAATCCCTCATGTCATAATCTTCCGCAACGTATTCAGCAAATAGCTCTTGCATGCCAATCTGTGCTAAGGCACGAAAAAGCATGTTAGGGATAGATCTATCCGGGGGTAACACGATGTTCCCTTGCAAATCTCTCCATCGCAGTTGCTCATCTTGATGGAGAATAAAAGTAAAGTTAGGGACATACTCATCAGGATGAGTATATGTGACCTTAGATTGTTTAGGACATGGCTGGTCTTGGTTATGCGTGTGATGCTGACTGTCTCCTGTGTTGTCCTTAGGTAAGTTGATTTCATGAGAAGGAGCCATCCTAATGGTGTGCTGTTCACCGTTATTTGTGTTCTTGATTAACTGATTAACCCGAAGGTTCGATAAAGCTCACAACGATGTGAGTGATATTCCTTATGTTCAGATTGGCGAAAAAACACTTAGTCCCCGGCAACGGTGCCAATGATGAGTGGCGAGGTACCTCTACACTCAACCATACGAAATGAGAGTCGCACGCACGATTCGGTCGAACTCCGCAGATGGACTAGTTGTGGCACCTAGATAGTTAGCCTTAGGTCGCAGTTCGCTGTCTTCCCACCTGGACTAGTATTGCATATGTCACGTATGGTTTAGTCCAGATGAGGTGTATGATGTGTTCTAACTCTATGCTACTCCTGATGTAATGGAAAATAATATTAACTAAACTAAGCTAGGAGGAAAAGGGTAAGAAAATCTAATCTAGCCTAAGTACGATGAGAAACCGATTCCTTGATCAACCGTACACATCTTGGACTTCGTGCACGACTACCACTAGGACTACCAAGCATAGCTCCGAGGCACGCCACTGGGATTACCAAGCGTAGATCCCAAATACGCCACTGGGTTACCAAGCGTAGATCCTGGATATGCCACTGGGCTACCAAGTAGTCACACTTAAATGCTCGTAACCAAGTCGTACTTGTTTCGGTTCTAGGAGTTTAAGGGTGAGAGACTAATCGCAATGAGTAACTGATTCCTTAAATAGCCGTACACACCCGTAGATGCTCGTAGTCAAGTCGTACTCACACCGTGCTATGAAAGCAATAAATAACATGAAATAAATAACAATAAATAAACTAAGTGAATGCTGCAATGATGAAGTAATCTCGATCTTTATTGGCGGTCATGTGCGTGTCCAAGTACGGCACACTCGAATAAAGACACCGTACAATCACATTCACCACACTGCGGGCAGACACGGGAAAATTCTAACTCTGAAGGGATCAAACTGCCAGAGCTTCGCTACACTAAAACTGGGATGTCAAATGAGGAAGAGCTGCCTCTTATTTATAGAAATTGCGGCTGACTGCAATATCACGTATGCAATATCGAGGCCCATGATACATCATACCCGATATCGCGGCCCATGATATATCGCATACGCGATATCGCGGTCCATGATATAACGTGGGTGCCTTAACGTGACCGCCAGCAATATGAGCAATTTCATGTCTCATCAATAGCCAAAATATTACAACTAAATTGTGCCTTAGTTAAAACCATGCATCAACATAGAAAACCTCAAAAACATCGAAATTACCTTAACAAATACATCACTAAAAGTAGTAAAAACTTTTATGTTTTGTAAAACCAACTTCAAAGCATAGTTAACCTCTTTAGGCATCCCTAGTAGCATGGGACATTGATAAGAAAAATTTTCAAGCATGTCAATGCTCCCCATCTCCAAGGGGTAAAGCTGATAGAACCAGAAATTAAGCCTAATTGACAAAACCTTAGTTAAAAATTCATTAAAAGTCCATTCTAGCTTCAATTTTAGTGATTCCACCATGGAAGGAATCTTGAAATCACAAGAGTTTAACCCATGGATAGAATAACTAAAAATTCACAACCATTATTACATGATACATAGCCAAAATCGCACAGTTGTAGCCATCATTGTAAACCCCCTTTCGTGAAGGGTTGGCAAAGAATTCACAAAACATTTATTTGAGCTCCAAAAAATGTGATTCCAACACCATTTGAAATATTGAATCAATCCCTACACACCCATTTTAGAAAAAATTTCAAAAACCCTTATTCTTTTGGGGAAAAAATTTGTGAACATTCATGAAAATATGAAAAATGGCATAAGCCCTAACTACGCAACCTAACTAAAATAGCCATAACTTCTTCATGACAACTCCAAATTAAGCAAGACCATAATCAATGGAAACCTTAAACATAGCACTAGAAGCCTATAATCTTATATTTTAGCAATCCCTATCATTTTTCATAACAAAAAAAATTCATAACTTTGCTTACTTTTTTTTCATCAAAAAAGCATCAAATAACATGAAATCTGCAAAAATCTAATTTAATTTAGCCATGGATAAGGAATAGTAGTTACAGAGTAAAAAAATTCAAATTTTAAGATAAAACATAATATCTAATCATGCTTAATATATCAAAGGATCAAATAGAAACAAACAAATTTTTGCCCAAAAACAAAATTCACAAACTCATAATCATGTTGAGACCAACATGTATATATACATATACTCATTCCTTAACATTTTTTTTACCAAAGACGATTATGAGCACCTACCATTATGAGTATTTCTCAATTCATAATTTCAACAAGGGCCTTAGGTACTGAAATGATACATATAGATGAATATACTCTTCCTTTCTTGTTTTCTAAAAAAGGTGCTACATATTGGAATTGTGCAGTTATATTATCATATCTTTGAGAGAATCACTTAGAACTCCCCCTACACTAATGCTCCACCTGTATATATGATTGTATTTCTTCCTAGAATCTTTGGTCACAATGCATCTTTTGTAGAGAGATTTGTATTCTCCCCTAGAGCCTTTTAGGATCATCATGCTACATAGAAAAACTAAGATCAAGAGTGGAGACTAAGATCTTCCATTAATGAATCCTTTTAAAGTTTTTTTTTTTGCAAGAAATCAAGGAATCTCTTTTGAAATGTAACTTTTCCTAGATTGTATCAAATCATACATCAAAATATTCGAAAAGAAATTGAACTTAATGATTTCAAAATGAAGCATAAAACCATCTCACAATTCATATAGTAAAAGATCCACATGAAGCCTTTGGTTCATAAATTATATGCAAGAGTTTTAGGCCCCTAGAAACCAATAAATTATAGTTAAGAGTTCAAAAGAATTTTAAAAAACCTTTAGAAGAAGCACAAAGCTTCCAACCAAAAAAATAGGCTAGACAAGTTATTACATCATAAAAGATAGCATTTTTATAATTAAACATTCGAGTAAAGCCCTGTTAATAACTTCTCTTACATAAGAGCTTAACTTAACACTTGCAGAACTTGAAGATAACTTTCATAGTTTAAAGATCAAATGTCCAAAATAAAGCATTGGCATAAACTTTAGCAAGCAAGGAAATAGAAACTTACCATATCTTACCTTACCTTCATTTGAGAGGCAAAAGACTAATGAAGTTTGAGATGAGGTCCTCCATCATGAGGTACTGCTTTACCTTTTGTATTTATAGTCATTAGATCTTTTGTATGATGACTCTATTTATTCATGTTCTTTATGAATGAATTCTTAATCACCTATTGTATCATCTATCTCTTTGAGGAAATTTTCAATTGTCCACTTCTTTTTATTTTCTATTTCTACTATCTACAAAATATCCTCACCAAGAAATTTTTAGCAAGACCAAGTATTAATGCTATCTTTATCAAAATGAGAATATTCAAACTTTTGTTTATTTCCACAATTTTTATAGATAAATAAAGCATTTTCCTCATGAATGGGATTATTAAACCTAATTATGCTTATATCCTCTTGTTTGACTTCTTCATTCTTATGTTGTTTTTCATGACCTCCTCCTTCTTGAATACCTGTGCATTTTTCATTTGAAGGGGTTAGCTATTGAATCTTAGCGTTGATGTTTGAGATTTCTCTTTTTAATTTGGTGTGAACTACACACTACTCTGTTTTCATGTGTTTCCTGATCTCCTTAATAAAATAATCTAAAATAAGAATTTTTTCTCATAATTCACCGTACCTTTCATCACACTTACCTTTTGGTTCATCAATAGCTTATTGTAGTGTATTTTCATTTGCAAGTGTCATAGATATGAGCTGAGAATCTTTGGTATAGTCATCTACTTCTTCTTCACTTTTCTTACAATCATCCCAACTTGTATAGAAGTTGGTCTTTTTTAACTCATAATTTTTGTCCTTTCCCTACCACCTACTATTACTAGGACATTTGGAGGCTACATGGCCTCTTCCACCACATACCCAACATTCTATAGAGAAAAAATCAAAATTATAACTGAAAATATTTTACTTATTTTCTTATCTCTTTCCTCACCTCTTTGTTGATTAAAGCTTTTGCTCCTTGTTGCCATGAGTCTTTGCAACCCTCTTGAGACAAGAGCTATCTCCTCTTTGCTACTCACATATTGCTCTGTAGGTTCCTTTTCCTGAACAACTAATTTTAGGGCAACAAGCTTTTCTTGTATTGCTCCTTTTCTCATGAGATTCATTTTATAAGTAATGAGAGCACTTTGAAGTTTTCAAATTTAAAGATTGAAAAATCTCTAACTTCTTTCATTATCATGACCTTTGGTCTAAATTCTATTTGAAGAGTTCTAATCATTTTATTATGACATTACTCTTAGGAAAATATTTACCCATACCTCTAATGGCCACAAAAAGAACATTTTCTCTAGAGACGTAATCTTTTATTTTCTCTCATTCTCTCATTTTTAGCTTATCGTACTCACCTTGCAGAACTAACAATTTAGATTGCTTACCTAAGACATTCCTTCATAGTTGGCCTCTAAAGTTTCCAAAATTTCTTTGGTTGTTTTACAACCAGCTATCCTATTAAATTCTGATTTCTTCAAAGCACAATACAAACAATTTTTTGCTTTTGAATCAAACATGAACTTATCTTTTCTCCTTGCATCCATTTTTAAGAGCTTGATGATCTTTGTGGCACTATCAATGGGCGGTATGTAGTCTTCGAGAATAGAATCCCATACTTCAAAATCCATCATTTTGAAGAAGCCCTACATCCTCGCTTTTCCATAGGCAAAGTCAAATCCATTGAACATTGGTGGCTTTGTGTATGAAGTTCCCTACATTGTTCATTCTTGAAGATGATGTAGAAGCAAGAGTACTAGGATCTAATACCACTTAAGGATCATAGAACCTAGAAGGGGAGGGGGATGAATAAGTTTCTAAAATTAAAAATTCTTCAACACAAAGCACTCTTCAATTTTATGTGGTTCCCCAACTTGGGTACATTTACACTCAGAAGGTAGAATCCTTGCATACCTCCAAACGTTGTTTCTCTCAAAAGTGGTTTGAAGGGAACCATAATTTGTATAAGCTTTAAGCTTCACTTTGGAGTGATTCATCACTATGATTCCACTCAATCCAACTAGGTCTCGACAAGCTTAGAATGTGGTTGTAAGAATTCCACAACCGTTACAAGTTGAGCTTCAATCTAGAGTGTTGTGATGTTGCATCAATCACTCAACCCAGCTAGGTCTTGACAAGCTTAATGACGATGCCTTCTTGCATGAAGCACATCAACCCCAGTAGGGCAACAAAAAGAGAAACATAATCACAAAGAAAGAATGTAACTAATTTACAGATCATTGACTTTGAGGCACAATATAATAGCACTCAATACAATAGCATAGATGATATGACAATGAAGTACAATACACAAGCAAATGATATGAGAACTTAGGTAGACAAGTGCAGTATATAATGATTACTTTGATAGTGACAATTCAAGCACAAAACTTGCACAAAACCCAAGAGAATGAAGTATTCTTATAGCCTTAAAGTTTCTTAAATCACCTTGGAATTCATGCAACAACTATCTAACAACTAGGGGAGATGTCTTCTTCAAGATTGGGACATCTCACTGTAGCAGACTTCAATTCTTGGGAGATGCCTCTTTTGTAAACAAGATGTCTTCTCTATAATTTCTCTACTTTGACCAAGACATCTTTTTCTTTAAGAAGACAACTTTTCAATTCTTGAACTTTGCTTATTAAAGCTTCCTAGCATTGATAATACTTCTTCTCAGTTCTTTGAGCATCTTAATTTTGCTATAGTTTTCTTCTTTGCCCTTGCTCCTAATGAAGTTCTTGTCCAAGATCTCTTGAGTCCTTGCAGTTTTCACTTTGTTATTTCTTTGTAGCTCTCATTCCTTGAGTCCTCATTCATGTCTAACACATCCTTGTTATCTCCACTTTGACCTCTCATTGTAGATTTCATCTCTTGAGCTCTCCTTCATGTCTTGCAAAAGCATCACATTCCATATTATGTATTTTTCTTAAGGTTTTAACATACCAACATGTTAACAATTTGCATGGGTGATGGAATGACTTTGGGCTAGGTGATAGGTTGTGGCATTATTTCGAAAGACCTTATTACCATTACTATAGGGGAAGGGATTAAAGAATGAGAATGATGTTTGCACAAGGATTTGTGAGATAAAATGGACAAAGGAAATGTAAGAAGTTTGTGGGACTTGTGCTCTTGAAGAAGGGCTTGCCAAGATTATGAATGGGGAAGGCATGGAAGGCACATTGTGTGGTGGTTGTGTGAAGTGAGGTTGGGTTGCAAATGGTAGAGACATAAACATGGAGGAGACTTAGGAAACTTGTCATGAAGTCTGCCCCAAGGAGGTTGTAGGTGTTACTTGCATATTATATAAGGGATTAATCATAAAATTAGGGATGGACATTTGTAAATTTTCCTCCCCTTGGACATCCTCTTTGTAGTAACCTCAAAATTTCTCTTGATCATTTCAATCATGACCTAGGCTATACTCCTTACTTATTGTAATTTCCTTAATCGTCATCTACTAGCTAGGCTAGCATATGAATGTAAGCTTCAGAGAGCTCTATTCTATTGTACATGGAAGGAATATATTCCTTCTCATTCTTATGGATGATATCAAATTTGTGCTTGGAGTCTAACTCCTTACGTAGGATGTAAAGACCAACTTGGATCTTCACATAGATAAATTTGTAATAGTCTTAAGTAAGTGTGTTATGCACAGGATCATGTCCTACATGTCTAAAGGACTATCTATGCTCCATTACAACTAGGTTTTTAGGATCATAGATGTGGGTAGATTGCTAGTTGGTGGCCATAGTAATGATATGATGTGGTAGGATGGTAGAGGCAAAAGGCATAAAAATTAACAGACCAATTAATTGGTGAAGGTGATAAAGGCTCTTTTGATTCTTAACATTTTACACATGCTACAAACTTGTAGCATATAGGACTTATAATGTGTGGGGGCTACAATGTGTAAGACTTAAAATATTTAGGACTTACAATGTATGAAAGGTTGTAGCATGTGATGCTATAGATTATGGAGCTATAGCATATAGAGGTTATAGCCTATGGGGCTATAGCTTATTGAGCTATAGCATATGAAAAGGTTCTAGCCTATAGCTTGTGGAGATATAGCATATGGATAAGATGTAGCCTATAAAGTTATAGCTTTTGGAGCTATAGTATATGAACAAGTGTAGCCTATGAAGTTATATCTTGTGAAGCTATAGTGTATGGAATAAATAGGTTTTAAGCACGCTACAACTGTAAAAGTAATTACTATTAGATCTCTTGACTACTCAAAAAGTCTCAAAGTCCTAAAAAATTTCAAGATCCAAAATTTTATCCAAAAGTTCCTCACAAGTAGCACTGGTTCTTAGTTTTATAGGCCATAGCTTGCTATTTATATGTTGACTTGGTTCTAGGAAGTTTCTTGAGCATTTCACACAGTGTTTTTAACATTTATGCTAGCCAGAGGAGTGTAGTGTTTTTGACATTTACGCTAGAAAAAAGTGTAGCATTTTTGACATTTAGATTAGCACTAACAATGTTTTTGACAATATCAACTCATTTACACTAGTATATTATAATCAATAGTTTTTTTCATGTTTAAGGCTATGAACTATACTTTACATAATGAGAATGTTTAGGGATTTTGATGAAACAGGGGTACAAAATATATTTTCTAAAGGAAAATCAAGACATTTGTTTTTTCTCTTAAATCTAATTAGAATTACAATCAAAAGTTACATAAAAGGAGGCTTAAGTTTTCCTCTTTTTCTACAAGGCTTCCCTATTTAGAATTAAATTTTCTTTGAGGTGTTTCATTGGTCCCTGTTTATTGATTTTCAGAGGATTGACTTGAAAGACATTAATAAAGAATACGAAACACCATTGTAGGTTCATCACCAACACTTCTCTCTCCATACTTGATTTCGTAGCATGTCAAATAATGCCAATTGAAACACCGTGAAAATTGCGAGTTGGCCTCAGGCAAAGATTCGCAATTCAGGCGAGGGCGCATGTCAGAATTTCAGAAGGGAGAATAAGACAGAGCAAGACCAAGAGGTGCGTAGCATCAAGTCTTCGACTTCCTGTACAGATTCCTAAGCTTTCTATGCTTTCTCTGTTTACGCTATATCACACGACACAACGTAATAGCGCTTAGCGTGATTCTGTTCAAACATAATCCGGCATCAGAAGGTTATTTACTTCGGCATGTGGAGAGGCTTGAGCAGTGTAACATGCGACTTCTCGTATATTTTGCTAAGGCTTTTGTTCAAGGCCAGGTTTACACTCTGTTACGCACGGCAGCGTAATGAGCTCCAAAACAGTCAAAGGCAAAGTCTAAGGAAGTGCAACAGATCAACCCTTTTCTCTTGGCATGCAGATTACTCATCATACACAACGAAGCGTATCGCAGCGTATTGCATCGCCAAGCTAAACATTGTTTACGCTTCATTACGCGCGGCTGCGTAAACGAGCGTAAAATAGCTTGAATCAGTTATCTTCCATGTTATGTTACGCTCTTGCACGCAACGCAACGCGAATGAGCGTAATATAACCTAAAGATAGTTGAAACATGCCCGACGCGCATCTGTTCTTCACACGCACAATACGCAAACGAGCGTATTGTGCATAGTCACAAAGTTTGATACAAAAAGGTCAGGTCAACAGTACCCGAAACGTCCGGGGTACACGTCATCAAGGTTGCGTCTTTTCTACAGGACGTCGCGGCCTATAAATACCCCAGTTGACAAAGATATAGGGGTTGGCAAATCAAAGAGGCAAGAACATTTTTTTTGAGCACAGGAGCACTTATCACCTTGAGCAGAGACAGAGAGAGCAGCACTTTGGAAATTGTTGACAGCATCACCTTCCGGCAGAAACAGAGCACAGCTCGCTTGAGCATCGACAACAAGAGTAATCGTTCTTTTGGAGGAGACACAACTTTCTCCATCAACGATCATTGGCGGTCCTAAATAGAACTACCTAAGGCGAAAGAACCGGATCAAAGATCGTGAGACCATCTCGCACGGTTCGCAGACTCTATTGGTCAGAAACAGTTGATCGATAGACGTCAGAGCTTGACCTTCCTTGCATCCCAGCTTTGGCCCACGAGGTAGATCGGACTTCTGTTTGGATAGTTTTCTTGTTGTTTTGTGCATGCTGTACATCAAGTAATTGGGGTCTCCCCATTGTAACGTGATATACAAAATATACATTCTCAAGTCAAAGCGTGAATCTTGAAACCACGCGTTTCTCTTGTGTTAGCTTCTTCTTATCGTGTTTAGCGTTATTATCGTTACAATTCATCTACGTCGTTTTCCCTTCATTTTGCGATTCCTTGAATCAAATCGATCCACGGAATATTTCGTAATCCCCATCGTTTTACTGATTAGTAAGTCCCTGTTTGATCGACAAGACCGTTCAGGGCGCCGCGGATTTGTTTTTCTAGCATAGCCCTCGCACGGATTCGTGGTTAAAACTGTGTACGTGGAATTTTGTTTGGTATTCTCCAGCTGCCAACGTTTTCCGTCATTACAGTTTTCTGGCGCTAGAAGGAGGGCCGCTTAGGTTCTGATCCGTCTTTTTCGGGTAGCCCTGTTAGCGATCTATACCTAAAATCGTAAACGTAATACCTCTAGGGAAGCTTACGATAAGTCGTGTGGTGTAGATCGGTCTCAGCAACGATTCCTTTGGAATCCTACAGGGTAGAAAGCCTATTTGTGATCTTATTGCCAGCCATCTTTTAGATCTATCAGTCACTGTCAATCTCATTGATCAATGGATTCCCTTTACATGACCACAACCGCCATGGTCCCTGCTGATTTGGGTGCCACATCTGTGAACCCTATTGCGGTCACTAGACCAGCTCTTGGCGCAGCAGGATCTCAAGGACCATCGCGTCGGTCATTGAGACTTCAGGGAAAAGAGCCCGTCTTCACAGTCATAACCCCTGAAGAATACAACTTTATTTGTGTTAAGATCCAGGCGAAGCTGGCTCTCAGATGGGCCGAAGTCGAAGCGAAACGAAACTTTGAGGTGATCCACCGAGGGGGCCATGATTTTAAACCAACAGCTTACGACATTATTCCCTTGACCGAACATCAACATGAACTCATCACACAGTTGGTCATGGCCAAGAGCCAGGCTGCACAGGCTATGGTGGAACCCCAAGATGGGGAGGAAGAAGATGATGAGTTTGCGGCCCAGTCCGAACACTCATTCTACACTATGAGCCCCTATACTTACATTAATCTATCATTCCCGCTCAATGGAGAGGCCGCCTCTCTTAACCCAGCCATGACCACGCAGATGCACATCCCTATCCTTCCATAGGCCACCGCGTAGTCGTCTGGGCTGCAAGTACAAATACCTCATAATAACGTGGGGGCGGTTTCGTCACCGCGGGTACTTAGCATCCTAGTGGTGGTCCTGGCGACCACCGCATCCCATTTCATCCCTCAGATACAACCTCACAACATATCCACAATGCGCTCGGCGCAGACCTTGTCGCTTCCGCCCCCTCCAACTCAACAGATTACCGCAACCGTTCAGCCACAAACTTACGTCCAACAGCCTGCCGCTAGTCAGTGGGCCAACCCGGCGGTGCAACATACCCAGTCTATTGTGTATGGCGTGCAACGCTCGGTTGCACCCGCAATGCATGTTCCACAGGTGGTCCCGCAGTATCCTCATCCTTATCTCACGTAGTAGGCGACAGCTAATCCCTCTTCGTAAACCAGTAGGTGGTGGTCTTCACAGGCTCCCCTGCTTGCTGGGATCCCCGCCCCACCAGCTGCCAGCCAACCTCTTCCTTCGTTTCCATTTCCTAGCGCCGCCCTCCCAGTCCAACCTCCTATGCCTTCTACACAGACACCTCCGTCAACAGGTCTGGACCAGGCCTTCCAGCTTATACAGACTCTCACCGAGGAGGTTTGACGCCTCAAAGCCGTCGATTCTGATACCATTCAGATCATGGACTTTTACTAGGACGATCCGATTAGTCCATCGGTCCCTATGCTGTTGTTGCCGCCAGGGATGTCCGTACCTCATTTTACCAAGTACAATGGGGAGGGAGATCCCAATGCTCACTTGGTCACATTTAGGTCCGAGTCCTTGCTGTTGCAACAGTGGCCACACACAATCATCTGAGTCTTTGTAATGTCTCTAACAGGGAAAGCTTTGGATTGGTACTGAGCCCTCCCACGCTCTTCCATCTCAACCTTGGAAGAGCTGCTGACCCAATTTGTGACCTGCTTCAAATACAACTTGAAACCGAAAGTCACATTGGATTAGCTCATGGGGGTGAAACAAGACCCGCTCGAGCCCGTCCAAAAGTTCATACAGCGCTGGAATGCTACTTTGAATGAGATCTGCGAGCCGATCGCGGACTCACATCTGCTGGCTATATTCAAAGGAGCAGTCAACGACTTTATTAAGTCAAAGCTGTATTATCTTTCCCCCAACTCCCTACACCAGGCCTTCGCTCAAGTTAGAAACATCCAAGATGCTGCGGAGGCTAGCAAAGACTCGGCGTATGTTGCCTACAGGAACGCACACAATAAGAACAAAGACAAAGGTAAAGCGACGACAATGATAGTAGCTGTGATGACTGAGGGTACAAAGACTAAGAACAAGAAGGCACCCACGGCGCCTCCTGAGACCACGGCTGGTGCCGGCACCAGCCAAGACACAACTGCCCCTGAAGAGCCCCCCTAGCCAAAGCCAAACTTTGAGTGTAAGGATCATTCAAAATACGCGGCCTTGCCTGTAAAACATTCCAAACTGTTGAAACAACTATTAGGGGCAGGGCACATTCAACCTAAGAAGGTGTCCGAGGAAGCTCTGAAGCGTCACAAACGTCATTGTGAACTGCTGAAGAATCCTTCTTTAGCCTTATCTAACGAACCACCAGTTTTGAGATCTTTCAAGCTAGACCGTTTCTGTGACTACCACCAGCTGTGTGGTCACGATACGGATTACTGCTAGGCGTTGAAAGACGACATTCAACGTATGCTGGATGATGGCTTACTTAAGTTAGACAGTAGTAACCCGACGCGTCCAGAAAACCAAACATTGCACGTATATAAGGACCCGTTGAACACAAACGACGATCCTTATACAATCACTGTGGTGAGTACGGATAGTGAGAGGAAGGAACTGCCAAAACAGCCTTTTGTTTTGCGTGTGCCTGCCAGCTCACAAAGGGGGCCAACCATTTCATTGGCAGCTAGTGGGGTCTCGAGGCTACCCTTCATCATACGGGCACCTTCTCCGATACACCCTCAGTCACGCAGCGACAATCAAGCCGCGGCCTCGTCCGTGCCCATGCCTAGGGCGCCCTTCATTATTAGGGCGCCAAAACCACAGGCTGCTCCTCTCACACAGGGGTAGACCTCCAACCAAAAGAATCAACGATCACCTCCCAAACGAAAGGGAGAGGACACATCAGTTAACGCAACGAAAGACCATTTTATGCTCGGCTTCCCTAAGCCTAGGCCCCTGGCCTCTGTGCCTTCGCCTATACCTTAGGGGTAGGATAAAGGTGTAGAAACGCAACCGCCTTCTCTTGGCAAGAAAAAGATCAACCCCTCGACTGACACTGTTCCACCTCGGGAGATCCGTCTCCTGGGCCGAATGGAAGAGGACAAGGGGGATAAACAACCCAGCCGAGAGAACAAGGGGGATAAACAACCCAGCCAAGAGAACAAGGGGGATAAAAAACGCATTTATGCAAGTCAAACAGGCTCTCAAGCAAAAGAACACAATGCTGAGCCTTTACGACCTGCTTATAACATCTCGGGAACACCGTGAGGCTATGGTACGCATGTTGATGTCCATATCAGTGGATGGCAGCTTACCAGCGGAAGAGGAAGCGATACATGCTGTCATGTTTCCTTTTGAAGCTGAGCAACCCAGGCCTACCTTGCTGACCTTCCATGACGAGTCTATTAAAGACGATATGGAGAAAGGTCAGGTGACAACTGAACCTATGTTCATCACCATCCAAGTCGATCAATACCGGATCCGAAGAGTGCACGTAGACGATGGCGCAGCTACCAACGTCATACCCTATTCCATCATGGATAGGTTGGGACTGGTTGACCGGATCACTCCCACAACGACGGCTTGCGTAAAATCGTTCAACGGGGCACATGTTCAAGTTAAGGGGATGGTGCGTATTGAGTTTGTGGTGGGGGATCAGTTCCCAACAAAGGCCACTTTCTTAGTCGTCGTGGTTAGCCCAGCTGAGGGCGATTTCGTCACCGATACACCAAGAGATACACCTGCCCTATGCCGGAGGTGAGGTTGTGATACGCGGTGATGAAATCACCCCCACGACCGTCAATAACATTGAAGAAGAATGGGGTTCGGAGATAGAAACGACTGATGATCAGACCCATCTTCAAATCCCTCAACAAACCAATAGTAATGATGACGGTCTAGCTTGGGCCGACCTGCCATTTCCGGATGGTAGTGTAGAGGAGTCAAACCATAAGTCTCCTCGCCCTTACGCAATGCTCAATGTAAAAGCCATTAAGAGACAATTGTGTATTAATGGTTGAACGATGGTCTTTGCGTACGTTATCATGTTTTGGCAAGTTATCGGGGCTTGTACTTAGCCATTTCTTTTGTTTCACACATTTTCACGCTACATTCGCTTTCGGAGTTTTCGCTTGTCATTTCTTATGCTATTCGATTTACTGTACTCATACTATTTATGTTTTCTATATCACGCAGTTACCCCTTGGCCAGCAACGGCCTTAAACTAGTTACACAAAATTGTATACCATTATCATTTACGCGTATTACGCAATGGCCCGCAATAGCCTTAAAGTAGTTATACAGAATTGTATACCATTATCATTTACGCGTATTACATCATGGCCCGCAACGGCCTTAAACTAGTTACACAGAATTGCGTATTAATACTATTTACGCTTTCTATATCACGCAGTCGGCCCGCAATGGCATTAAACTAGTCGCGGCCTGCAATGGCCTTAAACTAGTCGCTAGTTTACGCAGAATCATATGACGGCCCGCGATGGCCTTAAACTAGCCATTACATTCTATCATTATAACTTAGGTGAAATCCTTAATAATTACGTTCACGCTATGCAGATAAAAGCATAAAAGTCAAAAAAGATAAAATAATTAACATTTAAAACATCCACCAGGTCTTATAACGCGTCTTTTCAGTCATTCATAAAACAGTACTTCACTCCACATCAATAAGATTATGCGTAAACCACAATTACGCATTTCCTCTACTGCCACTGTCACCAATATCTCTTAAGTCCGGATCCAGCCCTAATGGATCATCCTCCAGTGGGCCGTCGTTTCTGGGAATTATTCTTTCACGAAGAATTTCCTCTTCATGAGGTCCTCATTCCGGCACCGGCCCCACGGGAGGACGCTCTTCATCGCTGCGTTCTTCCTCTTCCTCTACTTCTGCTTCTTCCTCTGCATCTACTGCTTCCTCTGCTGACTCCTTAGCTGGCTCGTCTTCTCTATCCTTTTCTGGTTCCTAGATAGAAAAGAAGAAAAGATATTAGCAAGGCAAGCCTTGACAAAACAATTAGAGAATTTAGATTTAGTCATGCAGAAACTCACTTGCAATGGCCCTGCTTCCGCAGCAAAGGGAAGCTTGTCCAGGCCAGCCCACAGGCGCTTTATAATGTCTTCCTCCGTTAGATCTGGCCACACATCCTCTCCCAAGGTAGCTCTAGCCTTCACTTTCCTTTTCTCCACGCTAGTCCAGCGAGGCGGATCAGGGAAGAATGTAGGGACTGTTCTCTGGCCCCCAAGGAGAGTCATCTTCCTTTCCGGAGACGCACTTACAGTCACTTGCTCTTCAAACTTCTGGAAGGCTTTGGACACTCCAATAACGTCCAAGAAGACTTCCAAAGATTGGGCTTTGATGGCAGAATCGCGGTAGAGTTTCCGATAAGTGATGCTCTCCCGCTTATACAAATGTTTATGGTCCTTCTCCTTCTGCCCCCACTCTTGCACACATGCACAGTAATCCTTCGAATCTTGGCTTTTCTGAGCTAGGAGCTCTATCTACATCAGCTGCTCTACCAACGCCCGACTGGTCTGTACGCTGTTTTTGATGGCGGTCCAATAACGGGAGTAGTCGACAACAGTGGTACGCCAATCGTCATCCCCCGTCGCCCGCGCCTGTAGGAAGTCACACCGTGATCTTAGGTCTTCGACCTCTTTGGTTAGAGACTCAACCCTCTGTTCTGCTCTCTGCAGCCGTTTCCAGAGGCTCTCATTGACGCCTTTACTCTCCCATAAGGAGCATGTTGAACGTAATGCATATTTACGCATTTCCTCATAAATGTGGCGTGGCACGGCTGCCCCATCACAATACCTCACAATGTCTCACTCCTCTGTAATTTTCACTGGTCATATCACAATACCTTAGTATATCATTCCAAACCATCTAAATGAACATTGCGTAATATAGATCCTTCACGCTTACCAGGCGGAGGCTTACTCTGCTGAACTTTGATCGCCACAGTTCGGCCTGCGCCGCTCCCAGGCGCGGTAGAAGCCTCGGTTATATGAAGCCTCTTACTCCGAGCTGCAGGTTCCATGATTTCCTCCGCCAGACGTTTCCCCTGTGAGGCATCGCCAGTGTAAATAGGCATTATCCCGCCTATACTGTCGGGGCCTCGCAGCCGAGACGTCGCCAACCCCTTGGTCGTTATAAACAGTGACTCCCCGATCCCTTCTAGCGGATCCTGCCCAAGGATAGTGCTGAGGATATGGGTAATCTAGGGTTTGGACAGCTGATCTCGGTCTTGCTGCACCCAGTCCCCATTCCTTTGGACGACCAGAAACTCAGCAAATTGTCGAAGGCAAGCTATGAAGAAGGCGTAATGCATATTAAAACGAGACTCAAGCTTCTTGCGAAGCTTGATCATCTCGTTGCACAGCCCCTTAGCGAAATAGCTTGCCCAATTGAACTAGGTTCCCTCTTCCAGAACCTCCCGCATAATACGGGTCTATTCTATAGAAAAGAACTTCCCTTGCGAGAGAGTTTTGGGGAAGGTTCGGGCCCGGAAAAGGGGATAAATGTTCTTGGCAACGCCCATCTGGAATCTTTCGCAAGGAAACCTTTTAGGCTCCTTCGGGACCCTTACCCACTCCTCCAGCCACTGCTGGAAGTCGAGGCTCCTCTTNTCAGATCTTGGTGGTCACTGCAACTAGGGCCGCCGAGTGGCCGAGCCAGCGTTGTGCGTCCTTGATGTCCTCGTAGCGGAAGAGGACGGTGCTCGCCTCGCAGCCAGAAATCATAAGGGTAATCTCCCAGGATTCCCTGATTGAACAGCGTAAAACACAAGTCAAACTAAAACACTATTACGTAACGCTCACAATTTACAACTATACTACGCAATAATCGACTATACAACAGCCTTACCAGGTCCAAATGGTAAGCGAAATGGCGGAAGGTTCCTCTGCACGTCCTCAATGGTAAGGGGCGGATCTAAGGTCCAGTCATCATGCAGCCACCTGAGTTTTTGGCAATTCTCAAAAGCCTTAGCATAGCGGGTGGGGTACTCACGCATGTCGAAGCCAATCTGCCCTATAACAACAGCGCGCACGTTGCTAGTTGAAGTAAATGCCATTATTGCCGTTTCGGCCCATGATAACGTATCTCCATTTCCAACTAACCTGTTGTCATGAATAAAAAACCTGTACCATACCACATAGGCTTATCTTATACTTCACATCGATGACAGACATATAACAAAAAAAAAATAGTTAACAAAATTTGCTTACCCGCCTGCGTAGTACATTGTGCCTTGTGGGTTTTGGAAATTGGTCGAGACATGGCGAGCCACGAACAGCGTGTTATATGCATGATAACAACTAAACTGAGCCATTTCCCAGATCCAGTTTAAGCACCTCAAGTCTCGGGCGCTAAGTTCTCGGTCCTCGGGATGACCCTTATCGATGGCCCCATCTGTCAAGAAGGCTAGAATCCCTTGTGCAGAACCCCCCAACAGGTGCTCTAAAATGGCACTGGCGATATCGCCAGACAAATTAGACCACACAATGACGCTATAGTTGCGCAGCAAGAACTGCAGAAACTCCAGCGCACCCCGTCGAAACCATATGGCCTTCCCTTGCAACCGTGTTTGCGAGGGAGGGACATTAGGAACGATAGGGTTTATATAACACAAAACCCCTACAATATCCAAGATAATCAGAATAGGCTTTAGCGTAATGCTGTACAGAAAACCTACAAACTACGCCTAATTATCCAGGCCGAAATCGCTCAAACCCTTCCACCAACGCAAGGTTCGTCCCTGACAACGGCGGTAAACGCAACCCCATCAAACCCTCATATTAACCCAAGGTCCATAATTTGCAATCCACATTCACGCAAAAGATACTACAAAAAATAGACATTAAAACAAACATAAGCATGTAAGGAATGACCTACCGGTTCAAAGGCAAAGGGTGACGAACATCGACCACTGCCTGCGAAACACGCTCCAAATTTTCTTGCACCTCATCGATTTTGGCCAATTTTGCATTCTTCCTTTTGATTTTTGGTGCTATTGTAACAGCTTCAGAATTTTTCACCGTTTAGCACTTGCAAATCTTCGCAAAACCACACGCTCTAATCCTCTGCTCTTTCTTCTCTCGCTCAGCAACAGTTACGAATTCGAATTCACAACAGCCAACAGCCCGTCCTCATCAAAAACCACTTACTTATATGCAAGGATCACCGACTTGATATCTGATTTCAGCGGGACTCTCCTAAAATGGAACCCGAAAATCAAGATATTAATGCAGCTGATATCGCATGTGCTACTATCCGAAATGACGTTAAACTATCACATCTTATCGCCTCGTAATCGGGTAGCATTGATTACAGCCTGTTTACAATTTCAAACTTCAATTAACTTTCCATGTTTGACAACACTACATCATCTTTCTCCTGATTATTTATGCACTTTGCGATTTTGTAGGACAGACGGCAAATGGATGCAACATTTTCAGCACCTCTAACTTTGATGGGCCCATACGGGAAGGTAGTTAGGCAATTCGACTCCACGCTAGTAGACATTAAGCCCCCTTTAGAAGACGTAACCATAGCCGCATCGGAGACGTCCCCAGAATGGCCAGAATAGTCGACGCGCACGCTAGACCTAGAGGCTAGGGACATAACCGAAGATCCCCTCAATGAGGTCTCTATCATTACACATAGGGGTGAAGCCAAAACGCTTAAAGTCAGTTCTTTATTAGACCAGAAAACACACGATTCCATAAAGCAGGTCTTGCAAGACAACATTACTGTCTTTGCATGGTCATACGAGGATATGCCTGGACTAGACCCTAGGCTAATCCAGCATAACATCATCTTAGACCTGCAGATTAAAGCAGTTAGGCAAAAGGTAGGGAAAATCAAGCCAGAGATAGCGCTAGTCGTGCGTGATGAAATCACCAAACTGTATCAGGCTGGTTTCATCCGTGCGGTCGATTACTCGGATTGGGTATATAACATTGTAGTCATCCCAAAGAAGGCCGGAAGCATACGCATCTGCATGTACTTCTGGGATTTAAACAAGGCTACAATCAAAGATAACTTCTTGCTTCCGAGTATCGATCAACTAGTCGATACAACAGCTGGGCATGCGCTTCTGTCCTTCATGGATGGCTTTTCGGGCTATAATCAGATCCGCATCAACCCAGAACATCAATTGACAACAACGTTCATGACACCCTGGGGTACTTTCTGTTATACCATGATGCCTTTTGGTTTAAAGAACGCCGGAGCAACGTATCAGCGAGCTATAACATACATCTTTAGCGATTACCTCTTAGGGAGACTAAATGATTATGTAGACGATATAGCTGTGAAGTCTTTAAAGTCTGAGGATCATTTAGAATACCTGGAATTAGTCCTTAAAAGATGCTCCAAATACGAGCTCCGGCTTAACCCAAAGAAGTGCGTATTCGGAGTCAAAACTGGACGCATGTTGGGGTTTGTGGTGTCAGAAACCGGCATACGAGTTGACCCTGATAAGGTCAAAGCCATTGTCGAGTTAACACCTCCTATAGACCTCAAGCAATTACGTGGGTTACAGGGACGCTTACAGTTCATACGCCAATTCATCTCGAGATTAATCGACAAGCTACACCCTATGCAGCACTTGCTGAAAAAGGGGGTTAATTTTGAATGGACCGACAATTGCCAACGTACGTTTGACAGCTTAAAACAAGAACTGCAACATTTGCCGACGGTTTTCCCACCACAAAGGGACTTACCATTTTACATTTACCTCGCGACTTCGGACGTAGCGTTAGCAGCATTACTTTGTCAAAGGAGGGATGATGGGTCGGAAGTGCCCATCTACTACTTGAGTCATGCTCTATGTGCGTACAAAACGAGGTATAATGACGTAGAGCGTAACTGCCTAGCATTAGTTTTTACACTTAAAAAGTGTAGCCATTATCTTTTCCGTAGCAAGGTCAACATCATCTGTAAAAACAACATTCTTAGGGCCATTACGCACAACCTATACGAGAGTAGTAAAATAGCTCGCTGGAAGGCTATCACGGCAGAATTCGATCTACATTATATTGGCCAATCTTCTACGAAAGGCCAAGCGATAGCTGACCAGTTAGTAACGTCACCAATTAACAATCAGGCGACTATAGAACCAGAATTCCCTGATGAACATGTATATAGTTTAAGCCCTGTCTTGACAGGCCCCGAAGCGACGTTGTATTTTGACGGAGCTTCAACCGCTAGGGGTGGCATTGCTGCCACTGTTATTACGCTATCACCTGAGGATGTGCGTCTACACGTTTATCGCTTGACCTTCCCTTGTACGAACAATGTGGCAGAGTACGAGGGGCTTCTCAGGGGATTACTAATTGCCAGCGAACTTGATGTTCGACACTTGGCGATTAGGGGCGATTCGATGCTTGTTATAAATCAGATCACAGGAGTCTATGCCTGCAAGGCTGTACATTTGCAGCCCTACGGCGATAAGGCTAAAGATTTTCTGAGACGATTTGCGACCATCGATGCCCAACACGTGCCACGCACTGACAACACACTGGCCGACGCACTGGCCACCCTGGCTCTGAATGTGCCTTCACATCTGTTTGACACCTGCCCTGCATTGATAACAGACTACACAGATCCTATCATTTAGGCAACACAATTCTCTTCTCTTCTCGAGGAAAGCACGCCTGAATGGTACGATGACATTAAAACTTACCTTCTACAGGGTGAGCTACCATCTGAATTGGCACGCGCGCAGAAGGATGCAATTCGTAAGCGGGCTAGGCAGTACGTCATCATGGGAGACAGTACTCTTTGTAGACGCTCTTTTGATGGCGTACTGCTTACTTGCGTCGACAAAAACCAAGCGTAGCATATAGTCGGCAAAGTTCACGAGGGACTGTGCGGCGGCCACGTAGCACCATAAGCATTGGCCCTAAAAATCCGTCGGTTAGGATACTACTGGCCACGCATGGAAAAAGATTTCCTGACGAAGGTTAAAACTTGTGACACGTGTCAGCGTCACGCAAACCTCATCCACGTGTCACCTACAGAATTACATACAACACAGATAACATGGCCATTTCAACGATGGAGACTGGACATTATAGGCCCCAACACGTCGAAATCTTCCGCAAGTAATAGCTTCATAATTACCGCTACTGAGTATTTTACGAAGTGGGTAGAGGCTGTTCACCT
>MNCI01025916.1:176868-204576 GCA_015680685.1 Gnetum montanum
TTTTATACCACCAAACCTTATGTTTGATGGAAAGTTTCCTCCAAAAAGATTTATCTTTTCAGTTGTAAAAAGTTCAATAAAAGCTTCAAGTATAGTTCAGTTTTAAAATGAGGCATGCATAAATTTCTTTAAGCTTTTAAAGGGGGTAGAAATGTTGGCACATTTTGGCCATTCAATGGAATAGGCTTTATAAGGTTATGGTGATTTTTGAAAAATTTAAAAGAGATTGTTGAGATTTTGTTTCTTCACCTTGAAGTCTACCATGTCGATTAAGACAAGCTTTTGCTAATTGGTTCACATCCACAAAGGCATGGTTGAATGTCCCAAAATCTTAGAGGCCTTGTTCAACTTGCATCCTTGAACTAACCAGTACACAAAAGTTGTAGAGCCTCCTTCAAAGGACCATGTTGCCCATATGCAAAAATCATACCATTCCATGGGATTTCATCCCTTGTTGGCATTCGGACAAAAATGAGCCTAGAATCATGAACACTACCAAAACCTTAACTTATCCAGGCACATACATTGGTGCTAAAATCCAAAATTTAAATCTTTCTACTGCAAGATAGGAATACCGGCACACTATTCTCCAATGCCTTAAATAAAACACTGCGAATTTGTTGGGCACAGTGATCAGCCATGGTGGCCATTGATATCGATTTGGGTACAACAAAGTCTTCGTATGTGACGACACCGCCACTAACATCATTTTCAGCAAACAGGACAAATAGATCTATCTAGCTTGCATTATTTCCATTTTCATCTCGCTTAATTTTTGTTTCCATGATTGACGGCTAGAGGCGTGTGAGGTACTTCCTCGATCCAGTCTTACCGACGAAGGTTCATCGGGTTCAGTCTGGTAGATGTCATGTCCAGACCTAAGAGTGAATATATCCTAACCGCGGATGTTCGTGACAGCCCTCACAGGAAGCGGTTACAGTCATTCACTTGAGACTGAGCAACACCGCTCGGAGCTCATCCGTCAGGAATAAACATTTCTGATTTGTCATGAATAGTGACGTGATGTTGCAAGGATGAGATTGAAGGATGCCAAGAAGAATCCTGGATGCAGCTGGGCATTTCCAAGGATCTGCTCTTTGAGCCCTAACTTTTTCCATCAGTTGCAGAAACTGTCGAGTTTCGAGGGTTTTCATTTTCAGGATCTGTCCCGCATCTGCTGTTGGACGCATGCACGGAAACCAACACAGCGAGGCAGACACGAATAGTGTGGAGCCGCATCAAAGTAGCGGCAGCGAAGCAACGACAGCAAAATGGAGGCCGAGCAATGGTGGAGGGTTTTGAAAATGTTTGACGACAAATGGCGGAGAGTTACAAGTGGTGAAGTGCAGCTTTTTGGTCTACACACCTTACTACCGAGTACCAGAAAGGAGGGCATTTGCTGCTACACTCAGTGCAAGATGCACAAATATTACACACTCCATGATTACTATTCCTATTGCTATGATTCAAATGAAATATTTTATGATTTAAAAAGGAAAAGACAATTATGGAATATTTTTGTAACATCCTATAAAAGGAGACATTTGGCTATTATTCCTATGGAAGTTGTAACTTCTTATGATAGTTACAACTATAATATTTATAATTAATTTTAATTTGGATTATCATGAAGACACTTGTCAACTGTAGCCTTTTTATCTCTATGGTGGTTAGAACCATCCAAGATTTTTTTGTAACTTACCTAACTTGTTGGGCAAGTAACCTCCTAACTTGTTGGGCAAGTAATCTCCTAATTGGTTGGCCAAGTTACTTGGGAGAGAAGTTAGGTAAGATATTTTTGAATATGTAACTTACCTAACTACCTTTNATAGTCAAAATACACTCTTCATGCTTGTCAAAAATGCTAACTATAGGGGGTACGATGTCATCATGATAATTTCAACATTAAAATATTATTATTTTATGCATTCCTAACATTTACACTAACTCATTTCCTGTTATACCAATTAAGTGACCAAGATAAAAATTTCATATAACATTTTCTTTTATTTTATTTCATTTTATTAAGGATTAACCATTATACCATACAAATGCCATGTAATGTGCTTCTTTTAACATGCAAGATTGAACCATGAACCTATGATAATAATTTGGCTTGCCTTCGAGCCTAAATGGATCCTTTGGTGATGTCATTTGACCAGTTGATAATGAATGTCTAGTTCCTAAGCTTAGAAGCCTCCTACAATACATAGCGTTGATTGAGAAAACGTTGGAATGGTCTAACTATGTTGTCAAAACTCTAGATCTAGAGGTCAAAGACATCATAGGGGATTCCATCGTGGAAATTTCCATTACAACCTATAATGGTGAGGAGAAAACCTTGAAACTAAAGTTTCTTACTTAAACCTCAACTTGCCCAAGATATCACCAAGGCCCTACAAGATAACATTAAAGCTTTTGCATGGTCCTACAAGGACATGCCTGGACTTGATCCGCATCTAGTTTAACATAACATAATACTTAACCCCAGCATCAAGCTTGGCAAACAAATGATTTGTAAGATTAGACTAGATTTAGCCTTAACAGTTTGTGATAAAATCAAAAAGATTTACCAAGTAGGTTTTTTTTTGAGCTTTTCATTACATAGACTAGGTGTTTAACATAGTAGTAGTTCCTAAGAAGAATGGGAGCATCCACATATGTATTGATTTTTGTGACCTCAACAAAGCAACATTAAGGATGATTTTTCCTTGTTGAGTATTGATCAACTCATTAATACTATTTTTGACCATGCATTGTTATCCTTTATGGATGGGTTCTTAGGATACAACCAAGGATCAATCCAAAGCATTAATTGTATGCAACCTTTATGACCCCTTGGAGAATATTTTATCACATTATGGTGTCTTTAGGCTTAAATAATGTAGGTACAACATACTAATGAGCCATGATCTATATCTTTAGTGATTACATGCTAGGTCTACTTAATGATTATGTTGATGATATCATCATGAAATCCAAAGTAGCCAATGATCATGCACAAGACTTGAACTTAGCCCTTGAACTTTGTCTTAAGTATGAACTTTGACTCAATCCCAAGAAGTGTATCTTTAGTGACAAAACTAGAAAAATAGTTGGTTTCATAGTCTTCAAAGTAGGCATACGTGTTGATCCCAACAAAATTAATGCCATAACCAATTTATCAACACCGAGAAACCTTAAGGAACTACATGATTTGCAAGGAAGATCATAGTTCATTCGTAGGTGCATCTCAATGCTTATGGATAAACTACAACCCATGCAACATTTGCTTAAGAAAGAAGTTCATTTTGAATGGACAAACTGTTGGCAACCGTTTGGGACGCGATCGCCAACGAGTGTCCTCGAACAGGATTTAGGTGCCTGCTGGTCTCTGGCAACACCAAGGCCCAGATACCTCCAAATAAACTCAGTAGTTAATGTGAGTATGTGTGTGTGCTGTTGCAGCGTGNAGTAGACCTAGCATGTAATCACTAAAGATATAGATCATGGCTCATTAGTATGTTGCACCTACATTATTTAAGCCTAAAGACACCATAATGTGATAAAATATTCTCCAAGGGGTCATAAAGGTTGCATACAATTAATGCTTTGGATTGATCCTTGGTTGTATCCTAAGAATCCATCCATAAAGGATAACAATGCATGGTCAAAAATAGTATTAATGAGTTGATCAATACNTCCATCCATAAAGGATAACAATGCATGGTCAAAAATAGTATTAATGAGTTGATCAATACTCAACAAGGAAAAATCATCCTTAATGTTGCTTTGTTGAGGTCACAAAAATCAATACATATGTGGATGCTCCCATTCTTCTTAGGAACTACTACTATGTTAAACACCTAGTCTATGTAATGAAAAGCTCAAAAAAAAACCTACTTGGTAAATCTTTTTGATTTTATCACAAACTGTTAAGGCTAAATCTAGTCTAATCTTACAAATCATTTGTTTGCCAAGCTTGATGCTGGGGTTAAGTATTATGTTATGTTAAACTAGATGCGGATCAAGTCCAGGCATGTCCTTGTAGGACCATGCAAAAGCTTTAATGTTATCTTGTAGGGCCTTGGTGATATCTTGGGCAAGTTGAGGTTTAAGTAAGAAACTTTAGTTTCAAGGTTTTCTCCTCACCATTATAGGTTGTAATGGAAATTTCCACGATGGAATCCCCTATGATGTCTTTGACCTCTAGATCTAGAGTTTTGACAACATAGTTAGACCATTCCAACGTTTTCTCAATCAACGCTATGTATTGTAGGAGGCTTCTAAGCTTAGGAACTAGACATTCATTATCAACTGGTCAAATGACATCACCAAAGGATCCATTTAGGCTCGAAGGCAAGCCAAATTATTATCATAGGTTCATGGTTCAATCTTGCATGTTAAAAGAAGCACATTACATGGCATTTGTATGGTATAATGGTTAATCCTTAATAAAATGAAATAAAATAATAGAAAATGTTATATGAAATTTTTATCTTGGTCACTTAATTGGTATAACAGGAAATGAGTTAGTGTAAATGTTAGGAATGCATAAAATAATAATATTTTAATGTTGAAATTATCATGATGACATCGTACCCCCTATAGTTAGCATTTTTGACAAGCATGAAGAGTGTATTTTGACTATGTGCTTGGCTTGATAGCATTTTTAAAAACCTGCCTCTATGTTAATAGTGTATTGGAAATTTAGACTAAGATTTACATTGGCATAGACCATTTGATAGCATTTTTGGATTGGTAGTGGGACCCATAGGAGGTGTATTAGCCATAATGGTAGATTTTCCACCAAGGAGTAGCATTTTCCACAATTTACACTATGAAAACGTATTTGGGCTTTGCTTGAAGTTTCTATTAGTATATTCCTAGGGTTTAGTAGCATATTACTTCTACTTTAGCATTTTATGGAGTTTTAAGGTAATGTTGATAGCATAGGGAAAACGGAGAAGAGATTATCAACATTTTTGGCATCTAGGGTAGGGAGAGCAATAGTGTTTTTAAGAATTTATGCTATAACATAAATCCCAACATTTTGGGCAATGTAAGGAAGCCATTAACATATTTGGAAATTTATACTATAACAATGTAAATCCTATCATTTTTATGTATTTCATGGTCCTAGGGACAAGTGTTTTTGTATTTTTCTTATTCTGGGATTAGTGTTTTTTATTCCCTTTGCTTGGGAAAGGTAGCATGATAGGGTTCTAATGTTTGGAATGTAATGTTTTCAAGACTCCATACCTAGAAAACAACATTTTATAGTTTTATCTTAGTCCAAGGAGTAGCGGTTTTTGCTTTCCTTGGTCTTGGCAAGGCAACATTTTTATGTTTTTGTGCTATTTCAAGGAGGGGAAACATAGCATATATGTTTTCTAACTTGGGAAACCTCAATGTTATTATAGATTACCTAGCTTGAAGGCCAACGTTTTTGAAATTTTTGGCCTTGTAGGCAAGAATTTTGAGATTTTTGACCTTGAAGGCAAGCATTTTATTAATTCTTGGCCTCCACAAACCTAAACATTTTAGTTCTAGTTGCATGTTTCATTTAGGTTTTGGTATAAAAAGGCTTCTAGGCTTTATGGCAACTATTTGTCTAAATGGCTAGTTCATTTTTAAGTGTGCCTTATGGTGTTTTCATTTTATTCAAGCTATGCTTATGGCTACTATGATTATTGATGGCTATGTGTTTACATGTTTTTGTTTACAAGCCCCAAGAAATGATGATAACAATGATGGTTAACGTAGTACTCCTCTCCTTCTACGGCTTTATATAGGCTATTTGTGATGCATATGATGTGCTCTATCATTTTTCATATGTTATGTTGAGTCATTTTAGACACTTTTTTTGTTAGCTTTCATGGCTTCATAGACATTGTATTGTCTATTTTTTAAACTGTTTAACTCCAACTATTGCATGGGCTACTAAGCTATATTTGGATTTACTATGTTATATTCTAGTTTAATGTTGATCCTTGCCTACAAGTTTTAGTTTTGTTTTCATGTTTTATGTATGTTTATGTTTTATGTTTTTTTGGTAAAACTATAAATATATGCTGTGAATTAAAATAAAACTAAAAAGCAAGCTGATAAAGTTAAAATTAAAAACATAATGTAATAAAGTAAAGGCTTCAAAAGAAAATGTACAAATAAAAGTAAAATTTGAAATAATGCAATAAAGTAAATAGGACACAACATATATACAGGAGAAAGAGGACATGTTAACCATGGAATTATTTCCTAATCTTCAATAAATCAGGAAACTACAAAGGCCTTTCCTATATGATTTGATATTCTCTATTCCCCTTACTAATAATGCTAAATGGGAGTTCCTCCCAGATCTCACCTAAGGTTTAAGAGTTAGTAGCTTTAGTGTCATTTAGTTTGTTCTTAACATTAGTTTTGTTATTATCAATAGGAGTTTCCTCTTGAAACTCCACCTCGGATTCTTGCTCAATGTTAATATTATTGATAGATAAGGGGAGTGCACTACTTCCATGGATGATGATTTCACCTCCATCATTAGGTAAGTGAATCTCTTGATGAATGAATGAAATCGCTCATAGTTTAGCCAACCATGGCCATCCTAGGATCAAGTTGAAGCAAAGTATCTTTTCAACTATTAGGAAATCAATGGATGTGGGAAAATATTCTGTAGTTACAAAGTCTAATGAAATTGAATCTTTCACTGCTACCCATGATCCATTAAAAGATTTAAGCACAATAGTAGTGGTCTCTTGGATGTTTTCAGTTAGGCCTAAACATTTGATGATGGGCAATGGGATGACATTTGTTGCTACTCCATCATCAACATGGACATGATGAATCTTGTATTAGCCTACTCGTATGATAATAAAAATAGGGGCACACAACATTTCACTACTTTGTGGATTATTTTGAACCTATCTATCATGAAATGTTAACATGGTTTGTTTTGGTTCTTTCTTGAGTGAAGTTGACATGATGACAAAGTGGATGGACTCATCATTAGAAGGCATGTCTTCACTCATAGGGATGAACATCAACATTTTAACTAGTGCTTTGAGATGAGTGAGGGAATTCATAACTAGGTTGTAAAGGCTTAACAAAGTGTTCTTCTATTTTAATAAAAGTTTAACTTGTTTCATGGCTATGAGGAAGTCTTTGTCATTGGCTTATGATTTTTTGGTTTTGTGTCCTTGACTTCCTCCATCTTGCCTAGGATTTTGAATTCATGTTTTAACATGTACTATTTAGGCTTGATATTCTTATAGGGTTTATGGCTTTCTTTGAGCTTATTAGTTGACATGGTTTGAGCAATAAGATCCATAGGTATGGCTAAGATTGGGGTAGGCTTTGGTGGACCTACTTCCTTCTATAATTTTTGTTGGATATTCTCTTTGACTTTAGGCTTAAAAGTAGTTGGTTTTCTTTGTTTAGACGATGATTTCTTATTGGCTGATAAGAATGAAGCCAATGCATTAGCTATTATAGGTAAATGTTGGTCACTATTTGTTGCAAGTCTCCTAGTGGAAGATGAAGGAACTCTAATGACAAATGGCTTTCTAGAAGTTGTAGGTGGTTGTATCCTTATGACAATAGGTAGTCTTGCACTTGATGAAGTTGAAGCTTGATCATTATGAGGGGGTACTTTAATCACAAATGGCTCCCTAGTAGGTTTAGGCTTATTGGGAATATTAAATGTTGCTATTGTGTAAGGATATTTATTAGTGTTAAGTGGGTCTTTGTACACTTGCATTGGTTGGTTCTAAGGACTAATTCCCCACTATTAATCATCTTTTCAAGATCATGTCTCAAGGCTAGGTAAAAATTAGTATCATGGCAAGGAATTGGTGATAGTGGCAGAATCGATCTAAGTAGAAGTGTTATGGCATCTGCAGATCATCTTTGGTTGCTATTGATGGAACTCTCATGATCATGCAAAGACAATCATCTCTCTTTTGGGCATTCTCTGATAGCTTCTTGTGTTGAATATGGCTATCTTTTAGTAACTAGTTAAGTATCTTAGAAGACTTCATGGGAAATTTAGTATACTTAGACCTATCCTTGTGTCCAAAGTTTGGTTTTAATAGGTTTGAGACATTAGAAGTACCTAAATTTTATGGTTGAGATGAGACGGTAGGAAATTTGGGCTATGAAGTCTTTTGCCCTTCTATTACTTTCACATCTTTTGCTATAGTAGCCATGGTTATATGTGCTTATTTTTCCTTATACCTATCCCTCTTTATATGTTGGGCCTTATGGGTTATGTAGGTTGGATCATTGTTGGCTTTAGTAGCTTGCTCAATGTTCTTAATTTGGAAAAAGGAAGTGATCACAAGTCTAGGTAGTAAAGTATCAACTTGATAAAGTCATTGACCACTTCCTTGAAGATGACTAAGAGGTGGATTTCAAAGATAAGCTCTAGAATCTCATTGAGTATTACATTTCATCTCTAAATGAACTTTTGGACTAGTTCAAGTTGTGTCTATTTCACCTTCATGAGTTGGTCTAGAGTTGAGTCTAGTTTCAAGTTGTATTTGAATCTATTTATGAATTGAGTAATAAGGTCATCAAGTAAAGATATGGAAAGGTTTAGTATTAGTGACTTTCTCGATAAGGACATATGGAAGATCCGCAACATGGTATGAGGTCAACCTTACAATAGAAGGTACTCAAAATAGAAGGTGATTAGGTATGCATTAGAATCACGTTTACTATTATATTTGGTAAAGTGAGGGATAAAAATACTCATGGGTAACATTATTTTTGGGATAGCAAGATTGGTGGGGTCATCCTGGTAAAAGCCCATGACTTTTATAGTTTGAGCTGTACTAGATTTAAGCTTACATAGCTCCTTAGTAAGATCCTAGATCATTTGGAAGGCTTGATCTAGGCCTTGTGAAGCTCCCTAGGATTACATTGATGGTTGCACATGCTATGGCAATGTGACGAGCAATGGTATGGACTAAAACAGCTATGAAGTTACTGTTGCAGAAGGGTTAATATGGGTAATGATGTCTGCACTAGGATTTGAGGAATGAAGGGAAAAAAGAAGTTATGGGAAGTCTTTGGAACTTGAGGTCTTGAGGAAGGACCTACTAAGATGAAAAAATAGAATGGCATGGAGGAAATCACTGGTGGAGGTTGGTACATCATGGTAAAGGGTGTCGAAGTAAACATGAAGGCAAATAAGGAAGCAAGTTGGAATATTTAATTTAAGGAGGTTGCAGAGGGTTCTTAATTTACCTTTAAAATATAAAAAAGTGTGTTGGTTGTATATGAGTTTAGGATTAATCATTGTAAGGGATCCTCTAGATGATTTTCAATTTCATAATAACCTCCAAACTCATCTTAGTCTTGTCGATCTTATGCTAAATTAGCTTCCTCACTTCCCACAACTTTGTCATCAGCATCTGCCAATTGTGCCAACATGTGTAAGTATAGTTTTGAGAGCTCTATGTGGTCATATGAGGAAGGGATGTATTCCTTCCCATTCATGTGGATAATTTTGAATTGGTGCTTAGAGTCTAATTCTTAACATTGAATATGCAAAATAGCCTATATCTTTGCATAGACAAAGTTGTAGTATTCCTCACTAATATTTGTGTGTGAGTGGCTTCAGCCTAGATGCTTAAAAGACTAGTGATGCTTGACTATGGTAGGGTCTTTTGAGGTAAAACGGTTGACAAGTAGCATAGAACTAAGAAACTAAATAAGGGTACAACAAGCTTTCATAACATTATTATGAAGTTCGATATAAATGTATGAAAGTAAGTACTTTGTAAATGTAAATTTACAACATGTAGTGTAAATGAGGTTGTAGCGTAAATGTAAATGAGGAAATACCATAAATGTAAATGAGGTAATAGCGTAAATGTAAAGGCTGCAATGTAAAAGTAAGAATAGGAAAAATTGCAATTCAAAAAATGTAAATGTAAATGTGAGCTTTTGTAAATTTAAAAGAGAAATAAGTCATATTGTATCCAATATGCATAAATGTAAATGAGGCAATAGCATAAATGTAAATGAGGTAATAGTGTAACTGTAAGGTTATAATGTAAAAGTAAGAACATAGAAAACTATAATTAAAAAAATGTAAATGTAAATGCAAGCTTTTGTAAATTTAAAAGATAAACAAGTTATATTGTATTCAATACAGTGTATTTTAGGTAGTGCAAGGATTTTAGGACAAGATAGAAGTAGAGTTTGAGGATTTGAGAGGCTCAAGAGTAGTGTATTGTAGGATTTACATTGCACCAAATATATTTTAGGCAAAAAGAAAAAATTTACACTTGTGCAAGAAAATTAGAAAAATGTTGATTCTCAAACACTTAGAACAAACTCCAATCACACTAAATAAATTAGGGTGAAATAGGAAAATTAGCAAAATAGTAGCTACGTTTAAGCTTGGATGCAAAAAACATAAGGAGGCCCTCCTTCTAGTGCTAGAAAACTATAACAATCGAAAAATTCAATATTGGAAACCAAATAGATCTACATCAAATAGTTTCAATCTTAATATTCACAGGTCTTAAATGGATCTCAGGTACCTTAGGTGGTCTTGTCGATCATCTAAGGACTTAATATACAAGGTAAAAAAGTGATAAACATGTGAACAATCGATTCAGCATCAAATTCATGATCAAATTAAACATGAACACCGAACACAAAAGAAATAATGCTAAAAAACTATAAATTTTGTATTAACATCTACAATAAAAGGTTCAAAAGATATAGATCTATGCACCTTAATGGCTTTCAAAGTGTGAAACTAAGAGAATTCCACAATCTTTTTGAAATTATTGTTGTAGATTTGGCACATGGGTGGGTAGGGTGTATTTTGTGACCATCCTAGATGCATCTGGATTGTAGGATCTACACTTGATTAAGGGCTATAATAGCTTTTTGATGCTTCTAGTAATTGATACTAGAGAAAATGGCTATGTACTCTTAGATGTCTTGACTGTTCAGAAAGTTTCACAATTCTAAAAAGTTCCAAGATCCAAAAGTCTATCTAAAAAGTCCTCAAAAGTGATACTACATTTTGGTTTTATAGGTCATAACTTGCTATTTTTTCATTGACTTAATTCTATTAAGTTTCCTAAACATACCACATAACATTTTTGAAATTTATGCTAGCTAGAGGAGTGTAGCATTTTTGACATTTATGCTAGGAAAAAGTATAGTGTTTTTAACATTTAGGATAGCATTGACAACATTTTTGATAATATGAGCTCATTTACATTGGTCTAGCATAATCCACAGTGTCTTTCATATTTAAGGCTATAAACTACACTTTACATAATGAGAATGATTTGTGGTTTTGATGAAATAGGGTTAAAAAATAGATTTTCTGAAGGGAAATCAAGGCATTTATTTTCACTCTTGAATTTGATAAGAATTACAATCGAAAGTTACATAAAACTGGCTTAGGTTTTTCCTTTTGGCTATAAGGCTTTCCTATTTACAATCAAATTTTCTTTGAGGTGTTTCACTTTACTTGAGATGAGAATTGTGAAAAGGTCTTTAATATTATTATAGTAGCTTTGACTTCTCTTCCCATGTTACATCCTCCTAGTTTGATTGATTTTTTTATCTTTACCTTTTGAAGTATGATTATGTCATAGCTATCATGCTTTGTTAACAATGTTAAGATGAAGCTAATTTGCTCATCTATTACATTTTCCATCCATTTTTGGACTACAAAACTAGATATATAAATGTTAAAAATTTTTGCTTAACTATTTTTCCTACATTCAAGAAGTAAAAGCATTATATTTTGA
Organism: Gnetum montanum; assembly: GCA_015680685.1. Classification (NCBI taxonomy): domain Eukaryota; kingdom Viridiplantae; phylum Streptophyta; class Gnetopsida; order Gnetales; family Gnetaceae; genus Gnetum; species Gnetum montanum. The sequence goes on from MNCI01025916.1 coordinate 188,631, forward strand.
ATGCTAAGATGTCTATCATCTATAAAGGTAATATACTTAAAATAATTTAGTAACCCTTCTGAAGACCATCATTTAGCTCATTGAAAAACTTTTCTTATTAAAATTGAACTTTGTTAACTCTCTCAACATTCTATTACAGGTCAAGTTGTAACTAATTTTATTTCTTTCTTCAGTTCCAATGATATTTTTCAGAGCCTTTGTAATGATACAAATGACACAAATGGTATTCTTTATTTTGATGGGGTTCATGCTTCCTTTGGATACAGTGTAACATGTGTCCTTATTTTTCCTCCTAAGCAAGTTCTTTTTAGGGCATATAAACTTTCCTTGCACAAACAATATTAGCAAATATGAACTCTTGATTCGTGGTATTCTTATAGTCTTATAATATCAAGTCAAAATCATTATTGATTATAGTAACTTTCAACTCATTATAAACCAAGTTAATGGTGAATATGACTACAAAGCTCCTCATCTTACATCTTATCTAGAAATGACTAAGGAAATTCTTTTCTTATTTTCAACATATGCTTTAAATTGTATTTCTCATTCTGAAAACTTATTATCTGATGCTTTGGCAATCTTTGTAATTCATGATGATTTATCTACTATGCATGATTAACTTGTTTAATTTATTTTCTTAACATTTATTATGTAATCTCCCAACATTTTAGTCAATGGTATCAATTCGTATGATAAAAACCATCAGTACAATGATCTTATCCATTATCTTACTATTGGTAAAACAACCAATCACTTGATAATTGCTCACAAAGATTCTTTGCAAAAGCATAGGTAATAGTTTCCTATGATTAATCATGATATATTATGTCATGTGTCTATCACATGTATCCTTCTACATTACATTAATCCTATTGAATCCAAAGTTGTTCATCAGTAAGCTCATTCTAAATTTGTGGGGGACATCTAGGGTTATGTTCTTTGGCTTACATGTTATTTCCCTAGGCTATTGGTGGTCAAAATTGGTCAAGGTTACTCATAACCTAGTCAAAACATACAATATTTTCCAAAGACATGTGTCAATCATTTATGCTTCTTCCTAAGAGCTTCACATGTCTTAGATTAGATGGCCTTTTTAAAAAATGAGATCTTAATCTCATTGGTGTTATAAATCTTTCTTCATCTACTGGACATCAATTAGTTTTGACTAGTACAAAATAATTTCCTAAATAAATAGAATTTATCCCATTGTATTCCACTAAATCTCATTCATCTACCACTTCATCCTCAATCATATCATCAACCATTTTGGCATACCTTTCCAAATTATAATAGAAAATGATCCTTAATTCAAGAACAAGGAGATAGCTAATTTTTATTCTATGTATCATATCATATAATCATTTCCTTCACATTATTATCATCAGTCTAATGACCAAGTTGAGTATACTAATAAGATCCTCGTCCATTTTCCTTGTGTCATGGTCAATAAAACCTTGTGCAATTATCACATTCATCTTTTCCTTACTCTTTGGATCTATTGCACTACATTTCATACATCCACTAGTCATATCCCATATCTATTAACCTAAAGTTTTGAAATAATGCTATTAGTTAAGCTTCATATCCCACATCTCCATGTTGCTTTGCAGGATTAATTCTTAGATCAAGAGAATAATAGCATGCAATGCATTGAGTTGGATCTTCTTAAGGAATAACATCAAACAATTCCAAACCACTTAAGATTATCGAAGAGACATCTAGCATTATCATTCTAGACATGCTAGAATTTAAGAGATTCACGAAGATACCCTAGTTCATCATCATTTTTTTAACTCCAAAGACACAAAGATTTCTCCTAATTAGCAGGGTCTTTTCCTAGTATTTAATCTCTACAAAATGATACCTACATTCTCTCTGATCATTAGATGATCACGAATGATGCTAACATGACACATGACATCAAAACTAGAGCTTTTTAATTGCTGATCATGAAGTGCTTGGCTTATTTTGTGCAAGGTTGTTGTAAGTGTGATTATCATAATTCTCACTATAACAAGTGCTAAAGAAGTTTGGTGTGCCAAGAGCCCTCATTTGTAATACTAATATTTATTTTATGGATGCTACCTTTAAGAAACTAATGAAATGCTTAGGAGTGAAATAAAAACTTACTATACCTTACCATCTCAAAGCTAATGGCCAAGCTAAAGTACCCAGTAGGGTGATTACCCAAATCCTTACTAGGATAATTAGTAAGTATAGAAAAGACTAGAGCACAAAACTTAATGATGGCTTATGGGCTTACCACTCCATCTAGACACTTCCTATATGTTGATGTTTTGGTATGTCAAAATCTTAAAAAATGGATAACGTGGAAAATATGGTTGTGAAATTTTACAGGACTTGGAAAATACAAGATCAAGACAAAGAGCATGTTGAGAATAATATGAGAGTTGAGTTATCAGTTTGAGATGATGAAGTCTTAACCTAGAGTATAAGAGTTTGAAGAAGTCACAAGGATGCACAATGCCTAGAAGTCAAAAGAAGATGTTCTGATAGCTATTGAAACATCCTAGAGGAATAGCAGATGTCCTTGATTAAAATTTCAAACTTTAAGTGAGACATACTAGAAAAATAGTATATGTCACAAGGAAATTTGAGATGTTCTAGCCCAAACATTCCATGTGATACATCCCAAAAAAAAGTGAGATGTCCCACCTACAAGCATGAGAAAGTCAAGGAGACATCCCATGTAAATGTTAGACACCCCAAGCAAAAGTGAGACGTCCCACTGAAAAACATCATAAAGTTAGTGAGACATTTTAGCTCAAATGAGATGTCCCAACTAGTTGTTTTCTAGACATGGTACAAACACCAATAGTCAATTGACAAGGACAAAGACTATAAAAGAAATAATATCTTTGTGAAAAGGATAAGCACTATTCACATAAATTTTTCATCATTTTTTACATCAAATGAAATTATTTTGCAGTTCATTTCTCTATCTTTGTGAATTGTATAGTACTTGTTGAGTGGCTCATAGCAAGGAATTAGTAATTGTAGTTACATTCTCTTCTTTATCGTTATTTCTTCCTTTGTAAGACCTACAGGGTTTATGTGCATCTTGCGAGAAGGAATCCCTTGAGCTTATTGGGACCTTGTGAGGTTGAGTGTATTCTTGAGAGAAAACATTCCATGTAGAGCTCAAGTTATTGTATAGGTTGTGGGATCTTTGAAACCATATTCTGATCTTGTGAGGAGCTTGTAGGGTTGGATGTGTTTCTATGTGAAAACATACCTTGCAAAGTGATGGGATGCGATATCGCATACGCGATATCGTGGTCGTCGCGATATCGCATCCCTCGCGATATCACGTATGCGATACACGATATCGCGGTGTGTCGTCATATGTATAAATACGAGGCAGCTCTCCCTTGTTTCCTCATCCTAGGCTAGACAATAGGGAAACTCTGGCAGATTGATCACTCTAGAGATAGAATATTTTCCATGTGCCCGCAGTAGGAGTCCTAAAGTGAACAGATCTTTATTCGAGCAAACATTGTACCTAAACATAAGTTTGTGTACGACAATAAAGACGAGCTTTCCAGATAAACCTTGTAGTGCATGGAATAGGATTTTATTATTGTTATTTATTACTTGTTATTTCTTACTTGTTATTTATTGCATTCCTTCTCAACCCTTCTCTCCTAGTTAAGTGCCTCAGTATGACCGCTTCGAGCACGTGCGTTACGCATGGTGATCCCAGCAATGATTAGCGTTTGGTAGCTGCAGTTGCATTGGTTTAGGGTGTGTACGGTAAGTGGGAATGGATGCTGACACTAGGTAATTTAGACTTAGTTCATTAGATAGGTTAGTAATTAGTTTCTCAACCCTTCAACTCAATAGCATAGGACATAAAACATAAAAAGCTATAAAAATCATATACCTCAGACTTACTTAACAATACACCGTGACAACTACAAGTAAGTCTAGGAAGACAATGAATAATTAACCCTAAGTGTTCCATGGGACGTGTAGGCACTTAGTCGACGGAGCTCCACCGGATCATGCATGCTACGCTTGTATTCGTATGGTTAAGTGTAGGGGTATCTCGCCACTCATCATTGGCGCCGTTTCCGGGGACTAAGTGTTTGTGCGCTGAATAGAACATAGGATATCACTCACATTGTTTGGAGCCTAAACAAACCTCTAGGTTAATTAAAAGAAAAATTTATATAATGGTTAAATAGCACACTAATAAGACATAATGTCCTCTTCTTTTTCTCATAAGAGCAACTCACCACCTAAGGACCATACACGAAATAGTTGGTAGTCAAAAACACATAACCAAAATCTGCCAAGTCCTAAACAATACTGGATAGTCTATACTCATCCCGATGAGTATATTCCAAACTTTACCTTTATCCTCCATCAAGACAAACATCTGTGATGGAGAGATTTGCAAGGTAACATCATGTTACCCCCAGATCGATCAGTCCCAAACATGCTTCTCTGTGCTTTGGCACAGATTGGCATGACTCAACTCTATGTTGAATATGTTATAGCAGATTTTGATACAAGGGATTATCATCCCACAGAAGCACAACGTATAAGCAACTCAAGGCAGGAGAGCCAACATACCCTGTTGAAGGGCAAAGGCCCACACGTCCTTAGTGAAATCAAAGATGGTGAACCACTCATAACGGGTTCTCTATCGAAAGATGTTCCCCCTCCTAATGAAAGTGAGGAGGTTGGGTATTAGAACTTATGATCAACGATACATAATCCTAGTTCTGATCCCTGTGAACACTAGCTATTCACTAAGGGAACAACAACATATAACAAGGATGGGCACTTAGATCGTCACCACGATCGGGGCCATAGTAGCCGAAGAGAAGGCAAGAAGCATCACCATGGCGATAGTTCCCCTTCCTCTTCTCCTTCATCTCATCATTCACCTTCTCCTTCCACATCTGGGCGTAGCCACCATGAGCATAACAGTGAGGATAGAGGTAGGCAAAATGAGAGACCTCGACGAGAAGGTCAAGAGAGAGGATAAGGGCATGAATGAAGAGAAAGTAGGGAACAACGAAGACATCATAGGCTTCGTGAAAGAGATGATCATGACGAGCCCCTACTTGCCACCTGAAGTATGCTTGATATAACGGAGGCTATAGGAATTCCAACAAGGCATTTAAAAGATAGTTGGATCAAGCATTTAAACATGAACAATATCTCATGCTTTGAGGGAGGATACAACACTGATTCGCAGCATCATTTACAGGCATTCCACTATGCATGTGCCTAGCAAAATATAGAAAACGAGTGGCAAAAACTTAAGTTTTTTCCAAGGACACTTATTAAAGAAGCAGAGAGTTGGTACTAGTCCTTAGAACCAGAAACCATCAGGAGGTGGAGTATGATGTTAGAATTCTTCAACGATAAGTATCAAACATACTCCAGAGTGTCTAATTTGCATAAGCAGATCCAAGGCTGGAAGCAAGGAACTCATGAACCCTTGGATGCTACCATGGGCCAATACTATGCATTGTTACATCATTGCCCAAGCCATGGTTACGCACAGCGGGATCAACTCCGCCACTCCGCCAAGGCATGAGACTAGAAGAACCCTTGGGACTTATGCCCAAGGGAGACTATCAGAACTCAGAGCCCATGAAGTACATCGCTTGTTGGAACAAGTAGCAAAAGAAGAAGGTGAGCTATAAAAAAGAGAGAGTGTGGAAGAATACAACCGTGATCCATCCCTTTGAAAGAAGGGAGTAATATTTTTTGATGAGGAGGATGAGTCACCACTCGAATAGTTGGTGAACAGAAAAACCTTGCCGATCCAAAAATTAACAACAGAAATATCGGCTAAGATGGATCAATTGTGGGATTCCTTAGACTCCAAACTTGAAATTGTCTTGAAAATTGTAGAGGAGTCTAAGGAGGAATGAAGTAGTGACAAAGGTAAGACAAAGTAGAGAAATTCAAACCCTGCACATAACAAGGATAAGGGGAAAATTACTATCTCCAATGAAGTTGTAGATTCAGACACAGACGATGACGGTGGGTGTGAGATCTGCCACTATGACCATCCTAAGGGATGTTGTCCAATCATCTCACATCTATAAGAGTCTGGGGTGTATGCACTTAACCCAAGACTCAACCAATGGCAAACACCCCGAAGGTTACCTTATCCTCAAGGTAACCCAAGGAAGTTCCATGAACCACTAACGTACTATCCAAGTGGAACTCCACCACAACCCATCGGACAGCATTAGCAGTGGCAATACCCATAGTCATGGGGGATGCCACCGCCAACACAACAGTACCCTTATCGACAGCTAGACCCATATGGATATTATGTGGAGCAGCTGGTTTCTCTAAGTGACTCTATGGGTTACATAAGCCCTCCATGTTACTACCGAGTTTAGAAGTATGTTAGGACTCCTTCTCCTCCGGAAAATGCTCCATACCCATACTATCCTCCAAATCCATCCGCATCTCTTACACCAATAGCTTTACCACCAACCGCTACAACAAGGCCCAAAGTAATTCCCACTCAACTGCAACAACCCGATATCACAAGGGCCTCCAATCCTAAATTCTCAGTTGGTCCTAACAATCATATGCTAAATAGACCTTTCTTTAGGACCAACAATCCAACCCAGCCCTTGCCTTTACAAGTGATTGAACATCTGAACACATCCATACCAAATAAGGTTTCAGGAAACCCTTCAATCGAGAAATTGAGGCCAATGCACACGATTATGTTAACACATACCGTTATTGACTAGATAAAGGTAGGTCATCTTCCCAAGAAATTCTCTGATCTGGGAAGCCCCCTGATTTATCTCCAAGTTGCTAGGAATGAACCTCATAAGGCTCTTCTTGACTCAGGCTCCGGGGTCAACTTAATTTCACAAGAATTGTATAAAACCTGGAACTTGCCTCCACTCAAGAAGAGCAATATTCACTTAGAGCTGGCTGACCAGTCCATCACTGTTCCTTTGGAACAGGTTGAGGACATTGTCACCACCGTAGGTGGTTGGTCGTACTCGGCTAATTTCCTGGTGATCCAAATAAACAATGATAAAGGGGACTTCCTGATAATAATGGGAAGGGCATGGCTGAGCACAGTAGACGTGCTCCTAGGAATTCATAATCTTTCCCTAGAAATATCCAAGAAAAATACCTTTGGAAAGATTGAGAAGAAGAAAGTTCCATGCATTGCATATAGTGACACAGGGTGCCATTACATGCAGAAATCATGGGTAATGCGGAGTTTAACATTGCCTGCATGTAATCGGTGTGCACAAGACATCGACATACAAAAGTGCCTATATGTAGTAGCCACACAACAAGAAAACACCCAGTGGCTGATGGATGACCAAGAGAACAATTCAACGACATGAATGAAACTGACCGAGGGGATAACAAGCACTTACATTGAAAGCATGGATGCACTTGAGTAAGTCTGTGGCCAACTTCCAACCCTTAACCCTGAAAACATTAACTAGGGGAAGTTGGAGATTCTTGAGAAGTTTAAACAAGAGCCCCTAGAGTTAAAACCATTGCCCACAGGTTTGGAATACATGACCCTCAAAAATGGAAAATCAGTAATCATTAACGCAAAACTTACCCCCAAGCAAAAAGAGAGTTTGCTGAAGGTAATAAATAAGTGGTCAACAACCTTTGCATGGTCATACCCTAAACTAACTAGAATAGACCCTAGGATATGCCAGCATAGGATTTACATGGACCCCTCCATGAAGCCTCGCAAACAACCACAAAGGCGATTGAACCTGAAGTTAAAACAAATAGTAAAAGAGAAGATAGAGCAACTTCTCAAGGCTGGGTTCATTTACCCCATTGCTAATAGTGAATGGGTTAGCCCTCTTATAATCTTACCAAAGAAAGGAGGCAAATGGAGGGTGTGTATAGACTTTAGGCTATTGAATATGGTAACCTTCAAAGATCACTTCCCATTGCCATTTGTTGACCAAGTCTTAGACATGATAGCATAGTTTTCTGGATGGATATAGTGAGTACAACCAAATATGAATTGCACCAAAAGACCAAGCCAAAACAATGTTCACTAGTCCTTAGGGAACGTTTGCATATAAAAAATGCCTTTTGGCTTGTGCAACGCCCCTGCCACATTCCAATGATTAGTTCTAAGCATCTTTCAGTAGCAAATAGATAACAGAGTAGAAGTCTTTATGAACGACTTCTCCACTTATGGGATGAGCTTTGATCAAGCCCTCGACTGGTTGGAGCAAGTATTAAAATGATGTGTTGAAACCAACCTCAAGCTCAACTGGCAGAAAAGCCATTTGATGGTTCAAGAGGGCATAGTACTGGGGCATAAAGTTTCACAATCAGGAATAGAGGTGGACTCGAAAAAAATTAAAGTTATCCAAGGAATTACCCGACAACCAGAGACTGTCAAAGACATTCGATCATTCCTTGGACACATTGGCTACTACAGGAGATTTATTGAGAAATTCTCCAAAGTTGCCAAGACCTTGGTGGAATTAACGAAAAAAGATGCACCATTCGAATGGACCATGGAATGTGAACGAGCATTCCAAACTCTTAAACAGAGACTTGTGGAAACTCCCATTCTACAAGCCTCTGACTAGTTCAGGTTGTTCCATATCATGACCGATGCATCTAATTACGCCTTAGAAGCCGTACTGACACAATTAGATGAACAAAAATGACCTTATTACATCCATTGTGTCAGTAAAAGTATCACTGGTGCACAACTCAACTACACGACTATGGAAAAGGAATTAATGGCTGTAGTGTTTGCACTGGACAAATTTAGACACTATGTATTGGGTTACAAAGTATACATCCATACGAATCATAGTGCAATTAGGTTCCTTATGAACAAGCCAACGATTAGCCCATGTATCATACGTTGGTTGGTAATTCTTCAAGAGTTTGATTTAAGAATAGTAGATAGCAAAGGCACCAAGAATGTAGTCGCAGATCACCTATCTTGGTTGCGTTGGGATAGCAAAGAGGATGAATATGGTGTATCTGACCATTTTCCTGATGAAACCCTCTTTGCTAGTGTAGTAAATGATCAACCCACGAAAATAAATTGGTATAGTAGCATTCTTACTTATCTCATCTCCCAACAAGCACCACAAGGGTTGGACTTTAGGAAGAAACAACAGTTTTTTCACAAAACCAAGTACTTCATGGAAATCAAAGGACAACTTTATAAAGTCTATCTTGATGGCTTGGTTTGATGGTGCATGCCTAATAAGGATCAATTAAAAGTTCTCCAAGATGCTCATGAGGGCCCCTGTGGGGGTCATTATGCTGGGAGACGAATGGCTACCAAGGTCCTGCTCATAGGATATTATTGGCCAACACTCTTTTGGGATGCCCATCATTTTGCCCAATCCTGTGAACGCTGCCAATGTGATGGTGGAATAACTGCTAGAATGGAGGATCTGCAACAATGGATTCAACCTTTGGAACCCTTTGATATCTGGCACATAGTAAACAGTGTCATGACTTAAGAATTTGAAGGCTTAGGTACCAACCAGGAGATAAGGTCCTTTACTGGAATCCCACGCATGTACCACAATGTACAAAATTTCAAACATTGTGGGAAGAACCCTATATTATTCATACAATCTTCCCCTCTAGAGCCATGATGATATACAAGCCTGATAGCCCGGATAAAAGGTTATTAGTTAATGTACAACAAACAAAGCCTTTCCGTGAACCAAAAACAGCCAATACAATTTACACCTTCTCTAGCAGGCAACCTTGCTCTCTATTTCGGATCTGTCCCTTGCAATTCAGTCATGGGGGAGATGGCCACCTATGCTAACCATTGGAGGCCCTCAATTCTTTTACGTTTTTGTTTTACACATTTTTTTTCTTACACGTTTTTGTTTTACAATTTCTTTAACTTTTCTTGTTTTTGTTTTACAAATTTCTTTAACTTTTCTTATTTTTGTTTTTCAATATTGTTATAATTTTTCATTTTTTTTGTTTTTGTGTGTGTGCATGTGCATGTGATCCATCCTGTAAGTTTGTCACCCAATAAGTGTTCGGAATGATGGTGTGAACTATTTTCATGTTGATTGCTAATGTTTAGCTTTTACCTTTAAGTAATGATGTGGAAAATAAGGTATGCTTCTTTTGATATGGGAGGCAATGAGTTCACTTCATCCATCCATCCACAAAGTCTATGGTCTCTCTTGGCTTGGAAATGTACAGTCCCTCATAATAAGAACTTTAACGAATCGATGACTGTGCATTTCTCAAACTAAGAAAGGACTCAAGGATTGAAAAGGGTGTGACTTCAAGGGAACTTGATGCATTTGTATTGGCCATTCTCTTGGGTGCTTGGATGTTTTCTTCTTGAGTTTTCTCACCGTTCCAATGTTACCCAATTATCAGAAGCTGAGATAATAAAAATAAGAAGTCTTTGCATGGTGTGGTTCTCACGCATAAAAACACAAAACACAAAATGCAAAGAAAAAAAAAGAAAGTAAAAAGAGTGAGAATTCAAAGCACACCCCTTAGAGAAAATAACCCATTGGGCTACAAGCACTGGTTATGGAACCAAAAGTGTTCCCTCTAACTAAGGCCCTACTTGCTTCCCATTCTCTCCTTTGTTTCATCGGAATGGTGGTGACTCTTTGGAGAGACATTCTTGTTATTCAAGAGGATGGATTGGCCGAATGAATTGATGTGAAGTCACTAGATGTGATTGGTTTAAGGCTAGAGTTGGAATGAGATTTGCCAAGTCACATTAATCATGCAACACACAAGGGGTTGTACATGACCTTGTTCTTGGGATTCCATTCCATTCTCTTCTCTCCACCCTTCTCTCCACTATTCACCTCATTTCCGGTTGTATCACTAGTGTATATTTTGGTAGATGCATCATGTTCTTTTTGGTAAACTCTTACGGTTAAGTATTTAACTCTTATTCCAAAGGGCATTCCCAGAGCCTACGGATTCTTTGAATGTGGGTTTGTTAGGGCATTAAGGGCATGCACTTGCTTTGGGGAGGACCCACTAACATTCCTATTTGGTGCACCAGTTAATTTCTTTTCCCTTAACATTTTTTTAATCCATTTTATTTTGTTCATTTCCATCTTGACATCCATTTCATCGATGCTATAGTTGTCCCTTTTTATCTATCTTTTTTGTTCCTTTTTCTTTCTCCATTATAACGCTACCGGAGGTTCGCGATTAGTCATGGGGGTACAAGGCCCAATTTTTTCAATTTTCTCCTATTTTTTTTTATTTTCTCCTAGCCTTGATTTTTTTTAATTTTTTCCTAACCCCTACACCTTCGGTGGTCATCATTAATATATCTCCAAATCTGTATCAGCCATACCACAACTCAGCCAATGGACTTTCATCGAAGCAAGGTATCAATTACATGATGATTCATTTACCCTTGTTAATAAAAGATTGTGTTGTATGTGTAGATGGAAATCATGCAACAATGGAGGGGATCTAGAAGGAACGCTTGGAATGGAGCAGTGCTGAAGCAGCTATGCAAGGAGCAAGATTGATGATGCGCTAACGGATGGACAACGAAAGGTGCAATCTTGGCATTGGCAGCAGCAACACTTCTTTCTCTCTCTCTTTCTCAAGCTGCCAAATAAGGCTTGATGTCAATGTAATAAGGTGTTCACCCTTGTTGTCATGAACACCAATTTTTTCAAGTCTTGTAATGATGATCCATTCACATGTCATCCCATTAGTTTCATTGAGTCAATAATCCCATACCTTCCCGATATTATTATGAAGAACTTGAGGACGAGTTTTCATTTAGTCATGGGGGTATGATGGGACGCGATGCCATCGCAATATCGCGTACACGATATCACGGTGCGTCGTCATATCTATAAATAAGAGGNTCGCAGTGCGCCATCATATCTATAAATAACAAGCGGCTCTCCCTTGTTTCCTCATCCTAGGCTAGACAGTAGGGAAACTCTAGCAGATTGATTACTTTAGAGATAGAATATTTTCCATGTGCTTGCAGTAGGAGTCCTAAAGTGAGTGGATCTTTATTCGAGCAAACATTGTACCTGAACACAAGTTTGTGTACGGCAATAAAGATGAGCTTTCCAGATAAACCTTGCAGTGCATGGAATAGGATTTTATTATTGTTATTTATTACTTATTATTTATTACTTGTTATTTCTTACCTATTATTTATTGCTTTCCTTCTCAACCCTTCTCTCCTAGTTAAGTGCCTTAGTATGACCACTTCGAGCACATGCGTTACGCATGGTGATCCCAACAACGATTAGCATTTGGTAGCCACGGTTGCATCGATTTAGGGTGTGTACGGTAAGTGGGAATGGATGCTGACGCTAGGTAATTTAGACTTAGTTCATTAGTTAGAGTTAGTAATTAGTTTCTCAACCCTTCAACTCAATAGCATAGGACATAAAACATAAAAAGCTATAAAAATCATATACCTCAGACTTACTTAACCATACACTATGACAACTACAAGTAAGTCTGGGAAGACAACGAATAATTAACCCTAAGTGTTCCATGGGGCGTGTAGGCGCTTAGTCTATGGAGTTCCACCAGATTACGCATGCTATGCTCGTATTCGTATGGTTAAGTGTAGAGGTATCTCGCCACTCATCGCAAAGCTCAATCCTTATAAACGTTATGATGTCTTTGAAACCACATTTTTTGACCAAACAAATTCCAAAGGTGTTCAAGGATTCTACTCTTCAAGTATGAAAGTGAACAAGTTGGAGAACCACGTACATTTGTGTGCAATTTTGATTAAAAATTGGTGGAACTTATTCATCCCCCTTCTAAGTTCTTAGTCTTAAAATGGTATCAGAGCTAAGAACTCTTGTTATTAATTGTGACAACTTAGGAGTGAATGATGAAAGGAACATCATACACCAAGCCACCAATGTTCAATGGGATTAACTTCACATACTGAAAGGCTTGAATGTAAGGATTCTTTGAATTCATGGAGTTCAAATCTTGGGAATTCATTCTAGAGGGATACACGTCACCCATTGATAGCACTACAGGTGCTACAAATCCAAGAAGCAAGTAGACTCAAGAAGAAAAAGATTAGTTTATGTTTGATTCCAAAGAAAAAAATTGTCTTTATTGTGCTTTAAGTAAATTTGAGTTCAATAGAGTAGCTAGGTGTAAAACTTCAAAAGAGATTTGAAAGACTCTAGAAGCTACCTATGAAGGTACATATGTTGTTAAGCAATCTAAGCTTCTATTTTTACAAAGTAAATATGATAAATTAAAAATGAAAGGAGAGAAAATCAAAGATTAATTTTCTAGAGTTAATGACTTGGTTGTAGCCATCACAGGGATGGGAAACGATTTGCTTGAAAGTGATGTGATTATCAAAATGATTAGAACATTATAGCTTGAATTTAGATCCAAAGTAACATCCATGGAAGATATGTGGAATTTCTTAGTTTAAAATTTTGAAGACCTTCAAAGTACACATAGCTTATGAGATGAATCTCATATGTGAATATGCAATCAAAGAAAAATCCATTACTCTCAAAAGATCATCAAAGGAAAAGAAGCCATCTGAGCATGAAGTAAATAGTGAAGATAAATTAGCTCTCTTGTCAAGAAGAGTTCAAAGACTACTATCATGAAAAGGAAAGAGCTTCAATCAAACTGATATCAAAAGTAAAGAAAGGTGTAAAAATTTCAAAAATTCTAATCTTAATGGATTGTCTATAAAATGTTGGATTTGTGATGGTAGAGGCTATGTGGCCTCTAAATGTTCAAGTATTGGCAGGTTGCAAAAGAAGTATAGATCCAAAGCTAAAAAGAAAGGTAAACATTTATACTTAAGCTGGGATGAGGAATATAGTGAAGAGGAAATAGATGAAACCTTTATAAGGTCACATCTTATTTTTGTTATTCTTACACATCAAAATCCTACAATGGAAACTAAAGAATCCAAAGGTACTCTTGAGGAAAATTATGATTTATTGTGCAATGAAATTATCTCCTTTTAGAGTCTATGTATTAAGATGAAGAAGGCCTTGATTCATAAAGAATGAGAATTATCTCAAATTAATCAATATACTTAGATTTCACATAAGAAAACCTAGACTTGAGGGCTAAGAATCAAAGACTAACATCTTTCCTTCAGTAGATTGTCAAAGAGCTTGCAGATAAAAATTTTATCAATGAAAGACTTACAAAAGGGAAAGAGACTCTATCAATTATGTTGGGATAAGGAAGAGATCCAAATGACAAGCATGGATTGGAAATTCACTCACAAAATGAGGCATCCTCAAGTACTTTACCTAAATGGGAGTATATACCAAGGTTTGATCATCTTGCCCAAGAAATAAAAATCATGTGTTAGTATTGCAGAAGGTATGGGCATTGATGAGTGGCGAGGTACCCCTACACTGAACCATACGAATACAAGCATCTCATGCATGATCTGGTCAAACTCCAAGGACTAAGTGCTTACGCACCTTAATGGAACACTCAGGGTTAATCAATGGTTGTCTTTACAAACTTACTTGTATTGTCATGGTTGTATGGTTAAGTAAGCTTGAGGTATGTGAATTTTTATGGCTTTTATATTTTTGGTGTCTTATGCTAATGAGGGAAAGGGAAGGAGAAGTAAGTGACTAACTTTCATTAACTATTCACTAACTAAGTTCTAATAGTTCCTAACACCAGTATCCATTCCCAGTTTCCATACACATCCTGAAATAGTGCAATGCTACTGAGATTACCAAACACTAATCGTTACTGGGTTACCAAGCGCTACACGCATGCCCGAAGCAGTTGTACTAAGTGCACTTAACTACGAGGATCAAGGGTTAAGAGAGAGATTAATTAACTAGGAAAGCATTAAACATTTAACAATAATTAATTACTAATTAGCTTAGTCCGTATGCTACAAGGTTTATCATAAAGTTCATCTTTATTACCGTACACAAATGTGTGCTCAGGTACAATTTGCTCGAATAAAGATCCGTCACTCTATGACTCCTACTGTGGCCACATGGAAATTATTCTAACTCTGGCATGGTAAAACTGCAAGAGCTTGGCTGAGGGTCTAAATATGACTCCCTAGAACAATGACCACTGCCTCTTATTTATAGAAGATGAGGTAGGATGCGATATCGCATACACGATATCGCATACACGATATCGCAGCTCATCATACCCCCATGATTGAATGAAAACTTGTTCTCGAGTTCTTTACAAAATATTGGGAAGGTATGGGATTATTGACTTGAATGACACTAGTGGTGAATGGGGTGACATGTGAATGGATCAACATTACAATACATGGAAACATTAGTGTTCATGACCACAAGAGTGAACACTATGTACATTTGACATACAGCCTTATTTGGTAGTTCAGAGAGAAGAGAGAAGAGAGAAAAGAAGAATTTTGTTGCTACTGACGCCAAGATTGTGCTTTTCATTGTCCGTCCATAACCACTTCATCAATCTTGTTCCTTGCATAACAGTTCCAACACCAGTCCATCCTAAGTGTTTCCTCTAGATCCAATCCATTGCTGTATGATCACCATCTGCACACACAACACAGTCACATATTAGCAAGGGTAAATAAATCACAATGTAGTTGATACCTTGTCTCGGTGTAAGGTCCATTGGTTGAGTTGTGATATGGCTAATACAGATTTTGGAGATATAACATTGGTGACTACCTAAGGTGTAGGGGTTAGGAGAAAATTGAAAAAATTAGACCAATATCCCCATGACTAACAGCAATCCTCCGGTAGTGATAGAACGGAAAAAGATAAGGAAAAAGAAAGATGGAGAAAAAGAAACAACGACAATGTCGATAAAATGGATGTTAGAGGTGGAAATGAACACAACAAATGTTGAGTGGAAATGTTTAAGGGAAATAAGTTAACTAATACACCAAATAGGAATTGATGAGTGGCGAGGTACCCCTACACTCAACCATATG
>MNCI01025917.1:0-25459 GCA_015680685.1 Gnetum montanum
GTGAGACCCCTTGTGATGATGATTCAATGTCCCCCTTTGGAATAGAGCTAAGGTTTATGCTTATCTTTTTACGGGAGAATTCATTAAAATCCCCATAGTGATTTCCATCTCTTTCTCTTCTTCTTCTTCATTTAAAAAAAATGATAGAAACCAATACCTTTCCCAATCACATCTTGCCATTTCAAATATTTGTATTGTAATATTTCAGAAAATCTCAACCATCTCATGTCTCTGTTCCATACAATGGCTAAATGTGCCAATAGGGGCAATCCCAAAAAAACCAAAAATACATGTATAAGCTAGAAAATGACATCAACCGTAAACTATATAAGGGCACTGTTGTGAGGGCATTTACGTATGAAGCATTCGTAAATGTCATCGATGCGTCTAAGGCCTATGCCAAGTTCAAAGAGCAGGTAAAGGTTACAGAATCTCCTGACCTGAAAGTGAACTCCCCACAGGAGAGACTGCAACTATCTCCTTTTCCCCAGGACCACCAAGGTGGACAACTGCCGAAAGGGAGAGAGCTGCTATGGATGCTGAACCAAGCAACAGGTGTTGGATGGACATCAAGGTAGAGGAGGTCTGACATCACCTCAAGCTCATTTTAGACCAGATACCCTTTGAGATGGATGCAGGCCCTTCTCAGGTTAGTTGCTTTACTGTATTGATGCTTATGCTCTGTTGTAGTTTACATTTTTTTCCCTACCTAACTAGTTCATTCCTATGATGTAGGCTCCAGATGAGGGCGTAGGGCCCATAGAGGGAGGGAATGAAGAACTGGTAGAGGACAATATATGGGAAGGTGATGCAAAAGTAGATGATGTGGGGACGAACACCAAGGATGATGCAAACAGAGAAGACCCATGACCACATGGGATTTTTTTTTGAAACTTTAAAGTTTTGAAATTTTGTAATAGTTTTGCAAACATTATCAACAGGAAAAAATTTTGAATGAAGGAAATAATTTTAGAAAATAAATTAACTTTGCGTTGACTTGTATATTGTGTAAAGTTTTCATACTTTTATGTGTTATTTTTTGGTTGTTTTGGGCCATTGCTAGTTTTAGGCTAGTTTGGGCCATAGCTAGTTTTAGGCCATTTCAGGCCATTGCATAACATGCCAAAAGAGATGATACATTAACAACTTGAACAATGACTATAACTGGTACCTTATGCTAGTTTTAGGCCACTTTGGGCCATAGCATAGCATGCCAAAAGAGATGGCATGTTAACAAAGCAAAAAGCAATGGTGCTAGTTTTAGGCAATTTTGGGCAATAGTGTAGCTTGCCAAAAGGATGGCATGTTAACAAAGAAAAAAGCAACGATGCTAATTTTATGCCATTTTGGGCCATAGTTTAGCATTCCAAAAGGAAGGCATGTTAACAAAGCAAAAAGCGATGAATGCACAAGGGATGGCAACTGGGCAGGAAGCAGTAGGATTGCTACGCTATGCATAGCTTTCTCTTGACCCATCGTGGGTTGATCAAAATTTAGGGCTAAGGTGTTTCGGTAGGGCCCTCGTTCACATCATTGTCCCCCTCTTGGAAGGGCAACTCAATCCATGCACTCTCTCTTTGGAGATCGGCTTGCTGAGCTGACTCTTTCATTGGAGGGTTAATGTATGCATGAGAAGGCACTTCATTCCTAGATGTTATGACCTCTGAGCCCTGCTCCATGTCTATGTTACTAATTACTTATGCTGCTACTTCTTCACCATGGATCACCACCTCCTTCCCTACATATGGTAGGTGGATTTCTTTATGTATAGACGAGGAGATAGCCCTAAGTTGCGCTAACCATGATCTCCCCAAGATTAGGTTAAACTTGGATATTTCCTCGACCATGATGAATATTTTATCTATGGGGAACTAGTTCCTTGCTATGAAGTCTATGTGGATTGTGCCTTTCACCAGGACACATGCCCCACTGAACGACATTAGACACGACATCATTGTGGGTTTGATCTGGTTGACCAAGCCCAACTTGTCCACAATAGGGAAGGGGATGACGTTTGTGGCAACCTCATCATCAATGTGTACCCTTCGGATCTAGTGTTGGCCAACCTGAATTATGATGAAAAGGGGTGTTGTGGTCACCTAACCCCTTTTGGGATCTTCCCTGATGGCTTCATTGCTAAAAGTCAATTGGGATGGCTCAGGCTCTATGGGTGTAAAGGGAAGCATGATCAAGTGGATCACTTCCTCTTCCACTGGCATGTCTTTGTCAACTAGAATCATCATCAACATGTGGATTAGAGCCTCATGGTGGGCTACAGATTTCATGATTAGGTCGTACAAGCTTAGTGTAGCATTTTTCTGCTTTAGAGCTTGCTTGACCTAAGTGAGGGCATCCAAAAGGTCTTGGCCACCCCCTTGTTTGATGTTTTCCTCCTCTTCGATTTTCCCCAGAAGATGAATTTCTCGAGGAGGGGGGACTTCGGATCTAGGTTCAGACCCTTTTTTGTAGGGTAGTGCAGATTGTGTTGTTATGACAATGTTCTTCTTTGGTAATGAAGGTACAGATGTAGGGGGTGGAGATGCAGGCTTGGAAGTACCAGGGGTGGTACCTCCTCTCAATGTCTCGCCTACAAAGTGTACTTTCCATTTTTTAGGATGAGAAGGTTGTTCAGTTGTTTCATGCGGAGTAGGGGCTATCAAAGGAGTCGGCCCCCTAATGATGAAGGAGATAATGATGTTAATGGGTGAAGTGGCACAGTTTCACTAACAAGTGGTGTTGAGATGGATGCCTGTGGAGGGACTCTCAAGACGTACATCTATTGCGAGCTATGATTAGCCACTCATGATGCTGGTGCACTACGCTAAGGCACACGGACCACGAATGGCTAGTTGGGTGGCCTAGGATCACTATCAATTCTGATGGCATTGATGATGTAACCAACATTGTTGGCATTGAGGGGGTCTGTGTAGACATACATAGATTTGTTTTCGGTATGTACTAGGTTGCTTTCATCCAACACTAGTTTTCCCTATTCGATCAATCTCTAGATGTCGTCCTGCAACGCCAGACAGTAATCCGTATTATGACCACACTGTTGGTGGTAGTCACAAAACCTATCCAGCCTAAAACCTTAGGAACTAGGGGCTCATTGGCCAAGGACAAAGAGGGGTTCCTAAGGAGCTTACAGTAATGTTGATGTCTACTGATTGCTTCTTACAACATTTTCTTGTATTGCATGTGCCCTGCCACCAAGAGTTGTTTCAAAAGTTCTGAAGGCATGAGAGGCAATGGGATGTATTGTGAGCAAACTTTACACTCAAATTTTGGCTTGGGTTACATAGACGTCTCAGGTGCAGGCACTGGAGGTTGCGATGCATTGCCCTATTTGGGCATGGGGTTAGATGTAGGTACGACCAATTTCTTGTTGTTCTTGTTACCATTGTTGCTAGATCTCAACTTGGCCTTAGTTGCCATAGTGGCCACTATGGTTGTTGGGGCCTTACCGTTGTCCTTCTTTGTGAAGGTATTTTTGTAAGTGATGTACGCCGGGTCTTTGCTCGCCTCAGCCACATCCTGTATACTCTTGGTCTAAGCAAAGGCTTAGCTAAGAGTGCGAGGGGTGAGGTAGTATAGTTTAGACTTGATAAAGTCATTCACTACACCCTTAAAGATGGCTAGCAAGTGGGCCTCCACGATGGGCTCATGGATTTCGTTAAGGGTTACCCTCCAGCACTAGATGAATTTCTGGATTGGTTCCAGAGGCTCTTGCTTCATGCTCATCAACTAGTCTAGCATGATTTCTACCTTCAAGTTATACTTGAATTGTGTCATGAACTAGGTTAGAAGCTCTTCTAGAATTGAAATGGTTGAGCATGGCAGCGCATGATACCAATCCAGGGCTTTCCTAGCTAGGGACATAGCGAAGACATGAATGATTGTGTGCGGCCATTGTTGCAATAGAAGGGATTCAGATCTAAAGGTAATAAGATGCGCATTAGGATCCCCTTCCCTATTGTATTTTGTGAAGTGTGGGACTGACATCCCTAGGGGTAATGTCAAAGCAAGGATTGAAGGGCTAATGGGATCATCCTGATAAAATTCCATGACTTGTAACGTGTCAGAACCAATAGCTTTCAAGTTTTTATTTCCTCAATGAGGGTTTTGATAAGTTGGAACACTTGATCCAAGCCCTGCGACATTGTGGGTGGTTGGGAAACTGCCAAGGGAGCTCCCACCTATGAAATGGCAGGGGTAGCAGCTTGACCCATCAGTGATCCCATTGGAACAACCCCCACTAATGGTGTTGCTTTCTTTGTCCACCACCCGGTAGGTGGTGTTGTTGGAGCAACAACTGCGGGTTGAGCCACCGGATAGACTGCTTATGTCATTGGAAGAATAGACCATAGTCCCATGTTAGGTTGTACTGTTTCCAGGGTTTGGTAGCTCTGAGGATGAACATAATGAGACATCTATGACGATTTTTGAATAGGCGAAGTAGTGAATGGGGTCCACCACATGGACAACCCTGGGCTTGTCATAGTGGATGGAACAAATGTGAGCATAGGAATTGACATGGAAGTTGCATATGACTATGAAGTAGGTACAACATGAACATGCAACAGGGTAGCAATGATTGGTGCATGATGCACTATAGGAATATGTTGATGAACAGTTTGCGGAGGCATAGTTGCTACAAATGAAACAGGGGAATAAGGGCATTGATACACCAGGAATGTGACATGGCTACCCATTGCAGTTGTAGTTATAGGCTGCAGGAGCATAGGTGTGATGAAAAAGAAAGTAGTGATAGACAACAGATTGGCCCAAAAGTATCGGGAAGGAGGGATAGGAATGGGGTTGGCTTGACCTCCCTCATCAGATTGGGAATCGATTTCCTCATGTCTATCTTAAAAGGCATCATCCTGGTTGGACGTTGTGTCCTGTTGCTCCCTAAGCCTAGCTAGCTAGATTAGCTAGTCTAGAAGCCTTTGGTTTACCTATGTCAAAGGTATGGGAATGCTAGGAATGGAAAAAACTCCTTCCCATCGTAGTAAGCGAACTCAAAGCCACGTTTGCTCTCGAATTCTTGTACATCCAAAGGCAAGTTTGCCTAAACCTTTGCACAGAGAAAGTTATAGCACTCATGTTGCTAGGTTGAGCCCTCAGGTCCTCGATTTTGGATCCTGAGGGATCGACGTGTCTCCGGCATTAGGTTCAATGGTTGTTCAGCACCAGTGATGCCTTGAACTGTGATGGGAACCTCAACATTGAAGGGAATCTCAACATTGAGGGTGCTAGCAACGGTAGTTGCGGAAGTCATTGCTACTAAGCTAGAAAATTTTACAAATGGAAAAAATTAAAGAAGTTTGAAAGTGAAATAGTTTTGTGAACAAGAAAAGCAAAGAAGTTGACAAGCAACCAAAACTAAAGCTTTATGTCTTGCTGGGCTCTCGAGGAACCATCGAGGTGACCGGTCTATACCACACGATGCATAAACAACTGCAAAAGGATATCATGTTAATACTAGTGCACGATAGGGTACAGAACATGTGCAAGACTACCGTAAAAAAGAAAGGCAATTCAACTAGAAATTGGAGGCTTTATGTCCTATAGGGTTCTCAAGGAACCATCAAGGCGACTGATCTACACCGCACAACACGTAAACAACCATAGATGGGTGTCAAGTTTACGCTAATGTGTATCAAGGTGCATAAGGCTTACAAGACTACCATTACACGTGGAAAAGGCACCCAAAAAAGGCCCTCCTTCTAGTGCTAGAAAGATTTTAGTGATTGAAAACATCAGTGGCTGGAAAAAAACTAAGGGGTCATCGGTCGTTGACAGTCTTGACCATGTTTCCGCGGGAGGCCTGTGCTGGATGGGATGGAAATGGGGTGCCCTGAATGGTCTAGTCGATCAGACAGGGACTTCGTCAGTGTTAATATAACCTTTTGCAACATGTGATTTAAGAAAAAATGAAATTGATAGCATGAAGTAATGCTTTAATGTAAAGGAGACAGAAAACAATGTAAAATGCAACAATAAAAAGGAGATAATGTAAACATGCAATTAGAAAAATGCACTTCTTCAAAGCTATGACCTTGCTCTATCAGGATGGATACAATTGGTTGCATAGCATTGGGAAGTGCATAGATCCCGAGAGTAACAAAGACATGTAGAGAAAGAGGGTTGTGAGCTTGAACCTGGACTCCGACGTTAACAATGCAAAGTACTACCAAGGTGGTAGAAGAGAACAGAATAGAATGCCAACTGAAAGTGCTAACTATTTACAATGTTAAATAGAAAGTTTATAATGCTTGACGTTACAATGCCAACATTTTTTCTTGTCAGCCAACCAGATCATTAGCCGAACAGATTGGCAAGGAAAGCTAGAAAAAGCTGAAAAGTTGGGGGCTGCAAGAGAGAGAGAGAGATTACCAAAGTGTCCAAGTGCCAAAGAGCCAAATATCTTTTAAGTCTCACTCATTGAGGAATTTATAGGGCCAAGGGCATGCAAATGATGTAGTTTGAAAACCACATAACTTGGGCTTATGTTGACCTGTCTATGCTGCACGTGCCTGCATGACCGTTGGGCGAGCCTGCCATGTCATAATTATGAGCCTGCCATGTCGTAATTGCATTGTCAGAGAAACGGTGAAATTAGGTGAAGTGCATTGATGTCACAAAATTTCTTGTCATGTCTTTCTATGCCTTATAGTGTAGCATGTTTGGCGTGGTGTAGCATCTTGTTCCACTGTGCTACACTACGCAACGTAGTGTAGCGTAGTGTAGCCATCGATTTGAAGCGATAAATTGCGTTGTGTTTTGTTGCATGCGTTGAAAACCTTTGAAGTGTGCTAACTATTTGTCACATTTTCTTGCTATGCTGTGCTACACTACGTAGCGTATCGTAGTGTTGCAACCGGTCTTAGTCACAACAACATTGCCCATTTGTGAACTTTGTCTTCTACAATGCGAAACTTGTGAACTTGCTGATCTCGCCCTTCAAATTACCTTCTGTCACTTTCGTAGAATTTCTATGCCTTGCTGCACCTTATAAATTAATGTAGCATAGTAGCAAACATGACTCAATTCTACCAAGTTCACCACCTTCTGATAGAAGTAGACATTGTGGAAGGATTTGAAGTTAGGTGAGGAGGACTGGTCATCTAGCTTTTGCTACATTTTTCTATGCTAGCATAGCATAGCACTATGCTTCTGCAAATGTCTTTTGAAGTTTCCTATGGTACATGGAGTAGCATAGCTTAGCAAAACTCCTTAACTTAGAAAACTTGCTGAAGTGGATAGTCTGAAAATTAGAGCATCCATCTCCTGAAGAACTGTCGTAATGTTGTGCAAATTGCAAAGGCCTGGTGAAGCAAGAATGTCTTCAAATTTTGGGGTGTTTCATTGGCCCCTCTTTGTCAACATCTGGAGGATGGCTTGAAAGACATTGACAAAGAAAAAGAAACACCATGGAAGACACGATGCTAACGTTGTTGCTCGGTGATTGTCAAGACGTCGCTTGGCTACACTTGAGAGTGTTGCATTGGTTTTGCAGAGGTTAAGGCAGAGAGCAAAGATGATGTTTATCAGAGTCCCTTGTTGAAGTCCTCATGAGGGACTTGTTCATATTTTCATCTTGACTAGCACTATTCTTCAACATCTTATAGGATAGGGGTTTCCTTCATAGGATGAGTTGTGTTACATCCCTGTGAAGGGTTTTAACTTGCCTACAGATGCTTCCCATGCGGCAAGCTGTGTTACGCACGTCATGGAATTTGCACTTTAAAGTAGTCAAGCTAGTCGAGACACTCATTTTGCAACACTGTAGCATTTGTTGTTGTGGCTGGAATCTCTTTCGGCTGCATCCTATAAGCATGACGGAGAGCGAAAAAGCCATGATGCAAAGGGAGGGCAAAAGGTCTTGCTTGTTGCTGATGTTGTTAAAGCTCTTGGACACCCATGCTAGTGCACGGTCTCCAAAGTAGGAAGGCAAGCAGTGGGCTTGATGGCATTAGCATGGAGGAACTAGCCTCGAAGGCTTCAGGAGTTTCTATGAGTGTGAATCCTTGAAGGTTTATCGCCAAGCTTATGAATAAGTTACAACTCATGCAACACTTGCTTAGGAAAGGAGTTCACTATGAGTGGATGGTGAAACACCACAAAAAGTTAGCCTACTACTTCTTAACTACAAATTTGGCTAAATTTCCAAAAGATAGCACTTTCTGCAAATTTTTCCAAGTGTTGGGACCATGCTCTCCACTATAGTAGAGTGTATTTAGCTTCAACGGCTAGTCTTCTACAATTTTAGCTAACTATTCAAACAAGGTAAAATTATGCAAAATTTTTCTAGGTATTGTGCTATGCTCTACACTGTAGTTGCTACACTCAGCACTATAGCTACTAAGCTCTACTATGCTTGAGAGTGTAGCAAGCATAGCCAACACACAAATGGCTACTTTTGCATAATTTTTCTAAGTGTTGTTCTATGATCTACACTATAGTTGCTATGCTCGACATTGTAACTACCATGATCGAGAGCATAGCAAGCGTAGCCAACACACACATGGCTAGTTTTATAGAATTTTTCTAAATGTTTTGCTTCTATGCTTGCTATTGTAGCTATTATGCTCATCACTATAGTTGCTACACTCTTCCCACCTACCACATTGCCACATGGTGCTTCATCGACATTTTGAGCTAACATTTTAGGGGTTGGTAGTTGGCAGTTTTACTTAGCATTTGGTATCTTGGCATCTTGGCACTTCACTTCATGGGAAAATGAGACCCAAAGCACACCACACCAATAGAGAGGCATACCTGCACTACATGGTACACCATAGCCCCATTACAACCCTACAGAACACTACATGGTACACCACAGCAACCATCTTTGTAGGCACAGTTCATCATGGCAAGTATTAGAATTCATGACCTGATACCATGAAGACTGTGACTACACTCTCACTATGACTGTTGTACACTATGTACCTTCTAATACCCTCTTGGAGCTAACTATGCTTCCATTTGAGATGGTGTTCCATTTCTCTCTTTCATTTCTGACATTTTCTTGAATTTTTCTTATGCCTTTTCACATTTTTTTCATGCATCATCATGTTGTAATATGATTAGATGCTAGTCTCCATGGGTTGATACCATTATTTCATTTAAAACCCTTATCTACAATTACCCTCGTTCGGCAGCTACGCTTTAGACTTAGCATCGTGAAGCACTACTTTGACAGTTTACTCCATTTCACATTGTTTGCATTTGTGTTTTGGCTAACCAAACCACCCTTTCTTGCACCCAATACCTTGTTTGTAGTTAGTGAAGTCCCTATTTAATCAACAAGATTCTCCAAGGAACTCTACCTCCATTTTTCAACAAGGCCCTCATGTAGAGGTAGGGCTAGGCTATGCTCTCGGGAACCCCTTAGTGTTCTAGTCTCCAACATTTTTGGTTGTTATACTTTTCGATGCTAGAAGAAGGGCCTCGCCATTTCCTTCTGCATTTTCTAATTATTTTCTTGCATGCTCTCTTCACGACCAATTTGGGTAGATTGGACCCCATCATCAATTCCCTTGGACTCCTGCTGGACAAAAGCCAAAGTGTATCTTCGGAACTTAAGCAAAATTCTAGGTGCTCAAGAGAGCGTAGCTAGTTCCAGTGTAGCAAGTGTAGCACTAGAGTTAGCCATTTTTAGTAGCTTTCATAGTTAGCATTTTTTCTACATTTTCATACTTAGCATTTTTTTTTTGCATTTTTATACTTAGCCAAATTTTCTACAATTTTAAACTTAGTCAATTTTTTGCAATTTCCATACTTAGCTATTTTTCTACGTTTTTACACTTAGTAGTTTTTCTACATTTTTATATTTAGCCATTTTTTTGCTATTGGTAGACTTAGTCATTTTTCTGCAATTTTCAAAGTTAGCCATTTTTTCAAATAACAACTTTCACAACCCTATTTGTGAACATAAATCTAGATTAACCTTCCACATCGGTGTCTAACACATTTGACATCATGATCCACCCAAAGCATGTCATGTTAAGCCACAAAAAATACAATTTTTTTTGTGCCAAAATCTAAGTAGGATTACTAGTGGATTTTATTGACTTGGAGGCAAAATAGGACTATGAATGAGTCCACCTAGATAGACGAAAGTACAACCCTTCCCTGTTTGACATAATCCCACTCATAGAGTCCTACCACCAGCTATTTTTCCAACTCATTGTACAAATGATCATGATCTAAGAACAATCTACAAGGAAGCCCCATAGGTGGAAAAATATGAGTTCAAGGCTTTCTCTAAACGTGAGCGCCCCCTCTACACCATCTTCAATTATCACTTCCTAGTATGGCCCCTTCTTAGTTCAGTTCACCTACCCTCTTTGAGATGGTGACCATGCCAATTCAGCCTTCCTCATGAGCAACCATTGCATTTTTCCAATTGTATGCTCATGTAGGGCCCACCTCCAAACCCTAGATGATTTAGGCATCACACATCCTACTTGTCTCATTGGTGCCCATGGCATCTGTCCAACCTATTCATGTGTGGTCCACCTTAGTCACCGCATCCATCCCTCAGCCAACACATCAACTAAATCTATCTACTACAATTTTAAACTAGAAATGACCATCCACTACAACATTAAACTAGCAACGACTATTCACTATGATGTTAAACCGACAATGATCATTCACTATAATGTTAAATTGGCAAAAACTATCTGCTACAACATTAAACTAGAAAAATCTATAATCAACAATTTGATCCTATGCCATGCAACCAACACAAGCCTAGCCAATGTAATGGGTTAGCACATCCCTAAGTTTGGATTAAGCATTCTAGCTGATCCAAAGTTTGACAAAGGAGATTGACCAACTCAAAGTTTCCTCCTCCAAAACTATCAAGGTGATGGACTTCTACCTGGATGATCCCATAAGTCCTATAGTCCAACCCTTAACTCTTTCAACTAGAGCCCAACTGCCTCAACTCACTAAGCATAATGATAAAGGAAATCCAAACACACGCTTGGTCACATTTCAATTTGATTACCTACTCCTTCAAGCCTAGCCACATGCCATCATGTGTATGTTCCCCATGTCAGTTACTG
Source organism: Gnetum montanum (assembly GCA_015680685.1). NCBI lineage: Eukaryota > Viridiplantae > Streptophyta > Gnetopsida > Gnetales > Gnetaceae > Gnetum > Gnetum montanum. The sequence goes on from MNCI01025917.1 coordinate 11,082, forward strand.
GCAAGGCCTTAGACTAGTATTGTGCACTACCTGAGGCCTCAATCTCTTCTTTGGAGGATCTCATAAGCTAGTTTGTGACACATTTTCAGTACAACGTAAAGCCTAAAGCAACCCTCAACCAACTCATGCAAGTCAAGCATGGAATCCTAGAGCCTATGCCAAAATTCCTCCAAAAATAGAGCATTCCGTTAAGTAAAATGTGTGAACCTGTAGCAGAGACACACCTACTAACCATCTTCAAGGGTGTAGTGAATAACTTTATTAAGTACAAACTATATTACCTGGCTCTAAATTCTCTTAACCAAGCCTTTTCCCAAACAAAAGTCATAGAAGAGGCAACCCAAGCTAGTAATGACCTAGCCTATGTGTCCTATAGAAATCAACATGTGTGCAAGGAAAACACAATAGTGGAAATAGTGGCCACAAGCATAAAAGCAACCAATCGAGGCCCAATGGCTAAGCAACCCAAGGCCCCAGCTCATAAAGCCACCAACTTTGGCACCAACTTTCCTACATTGGTATGGGTCATCCCAAGGCCCAACTTTGAGTGCAAGAATCACTCAAAGTATACACCACTACCAATTAAACCTTCTAAATTGCTAGAAAATTTCTTGAAAGCTAGGAAAATCCAATAGAAACACATATCAGAGATTTTCCACCAAAAACATGATAGGTATTGTGAACTACTAAGGAACCCCACTTTAGTAGTACCAAATGATCCCCCAATCCCACAATAGTTCAAGCTAGACCAATACTAGCATTACCACCAGATGTCTAGCCATACTATGGACAACTTTCATGCTTTTCAAGACAACCTACAAAGAATGATAGAATGGGGCCAATTTGTGCTCGACACAGTGAGCCAATCTAACACAGACGATGCCCCCTATGTCATAAACTCCATTAGCATAGGTGACATGTCTAAACCTACACAACAATATTTTTTGATCCACGTGCCTTCCAATAAGGTAAGGACCCCCTTAACCTCCATAAGAAAGAGGCCTTCCTTTGTTATCAAAGTTCCACCTTAGGCACCCACAACACCCTTTCTGATAGGATCACATAGCAATTATTCACTAAAATGTTAAACTAGCAACCAAACCAACCATACACTAAGATGTTAAACTGACATGATGCACTAATAACAACTGCTAAGAAACCTTTCATCATCAAGGTGCCACAACAAGTTAGCCCCACAAAAAATCCTAAGTCACTATTTTTCATGAGGGTTCCACAACGTGATGGCTCCCCACGTACCCAAAGTCCAATAGTGGGCAACGTCTCTGTCTCTCTTCCTTCAAGGGCTAACCCCAGTAGCAACTCGAGTTGGCCTACTAAATAATAATTCAAGAGAACAAATGAGTATCTCACAACCCCCATGGCCAAATAAAAGGTCATAACTAGCAAGTAACAACCAAACATTTGGACCCCTACCCCCAAGCAGGCCAAGCAACCTAAGCCCAAATCCCCTCTATGAGAGATCTGTCTCTTAAGCCACATGGAGGAGGTCAAGGCCAACACAATGGATAACGATAAGGACTTCGTAGCTGCACTAACCCAAGTGAAACAAATGCTCAAATAAAATAACACAATGCCAAGCTTGTACAACTTGGTCATGACCTCATTTTCTCACCACCAAGCATTGGCTAAGAGGTTGGCCTCCATTCCTATTACAGAGGACATCCCTACAGATGAGAACATAATCCATGCAATGATTTTCCCCCTACACCATAGGAATCAAGTTCAACATCCCAAGTGTTTCATAACTATGTAGCCAAGGTTAATCCCAAATGAGGGGAGGTCACTATAGCTTTGTTGTCAATTAGCATACGTGTTGGGTAGCACACCATCCATAGAGTACATGTCAATGATGGTGCAGCAACAAACATAGTCTTGTACTCCATCATCGACAACCTAGGTTTCCTAGACGAAATCAAGCCAACCAAAATCATGTGTCTAAAATCCTTTAGTAGATCACACATCACTATCAGTGGTACAATCAACTTAGCTTTCATGGGAAAAGAGTAATTCCCCATTAGCGCATATTTCATTATCATAGAGGAGATGTTAGGCTTCAACTTGATCCTAGGTAGGCCTTGGCTAGTACAACTACAGGTTTTCTCCTCTTCCATCCATCAAGAAATCCACCTTCCATACGAAGGTGGAAAGTTATCATCCATAGTGATAACATCCCCCCCTCCAGCTACCCATAACATAGACATGGAGCAAGTGTCAGAGGTGGAGTTTCTTGGTGGTACACCTCGGGCAACCAACACATCCAAATGAATGGTTGAAGCCAATAGCCTCCTAGAGAATCCTAAGCCTTTCATGCCCCCTAATCCATGCCTAGTTAGGAAGCAACTATGTAACCAAGACTTTCCCTTGGCCAAAAACATGCTAAGCACCTACTTACCCCTTGCCTTCATGGCCCATGCATTTTTTGTTTTTTCTTGCATTGAATTTATTCATGCATTTACATTTTACCTACTTGCCTAGTTTACATACTACTTTGCTTTGTTTATGCATTTCTACTTTGTTTACACATCCATCCACTTAGCTTATGCATTACATTTGCAAAACATCAAGAATAGATAAAAGTTGTAAAACTAAAACTACAAAAAAACACATGACCCAAAAAGGCCTTAAACTAGCCCACAACCCAGAATGGCTTTAAACTAGAAACCTATGGCTATGGCTTTCCATGGCCTTAAACTGGAAATCTATGGCTCGAAAGGGCCTTAAACCATGAACCCCTTTGTGATGGCATAAAATGGCCTTAAACTAGTGATAGTCCAAAATGGCCCAAAACTAGCAACACTCGATAGCCTGAAATGGTCTTAAACTATTGTTGTGGCCTACAATGGCCTAAAACTATCACTCTTCACATTACTTTCCTTTCATTTATGCATTTTAACTCTGTTTATGAAAGGTGTCACTTAATGTTATTTTTCTAGTTGATTTTTCTCGGATCTTGTAGGCACACAACATGACTACGCATGTAGCATTACACCTCACACAAGCAAGGTAAGCACTCATTTTCCATGATGTAATAAACTAGCACAAATAGTTCGCTATGTTTATAAACTAGCACAATAGTCCACTATGACTATAAAATGGTGCAATAGTCCACTATGACTATAAACTAGTGCATTAGTTTGCTATGACTATAAACTGGTATAGATCATCCTTGGATCATGATGTTAAACAGGCACAATAGCTTGTCTGCTGCAACATTAAACTAGCACACAGTAGTCTGATAGGACTATAAACTAATACTCCATGGTCTACTAGGACCTTAAACATGGTTTGTGCACTCACAGCATCATCGCCTCCCATCATTCTACTAATCTTTTAGAGTACTTGCCATCAGTGTGGCCTTTTGAGCACTTGCAAGATCATCACCCTAGCACTTTCACTAGCTTCTAGAGCACTTGCAACTGGCATAACATTTAATGAATTTGTATCATCTTCCCATACAACACTTGTAGCATCTTTGCATCTAGAATTTTCACTTACCTTTCACATTTTGTGGTTTTCTTATCTTCTCAAAGTTGTGTTTGCAAGATGAAGCCCCAAAGGTAGTCATGCAAAGACACATCTCATCATAGCAAGTAGGTCACCACATCACTCTGATGTGCATGATTGGGCTAGCAAAGCTGCTCAAGAGTGCACATCTGCCTCATCTCATTTCAACCTATGCACATTCACTCCCACATTCCCATACCCTCTTACATTTACCACCATTCCCTTGCATGCAAACCTCTGATGCATACACATTGTAAATGCACATGGCATATTCTCTTCACATCATGTCATAGAATCCATAGTGGACGTAGTGGAACTCATCCCCTGGGGAGCCTCTTTTGGCTAGTCAAAGCCCAAGCAAATAATACACCTCATCCTTGGGAAAAAATACCTATCCTACAGACACGACATGGTTGCATCAAAAGTAAAGCCCATCTACTCAATGGCCCGTAAAGTCCATCCACTCGATGGCCACCACCTTGTAGCTAGCATCTAGCAGTAAGAAAAACCCAATGAAGGTTCACTTATGACAAAAAAAAAGGAAAAAAGTAGATCCCCAAGAAAATTGATAGCACTGCAATTTTGCAACTGGCCTAGCCTTGGATCAACTTTGACTCTCTCATGAAAATTCTAATAACAGGTCAACGTTTCATGGGTAAGCCACTCCATGCCATGGTCACTATCATATTTTCTGACTTTGCATGTTGCATCATTGTTTGCATTTCATCTCCCCTGTTTACATTTCATCTCCTTAAGACATTGCCTACACACTTTTCCCTTACCATACCCTTATCCAAAACACTCTTGAACATTGTGGAACGACACTCAATCTAGTACCAACGAGCAATTTTGGAGCCATGATTGCTGTGGTGTTTTATGATTCTTTGTCAACATCTCTCGGGCCACTCCTCCAGATGTCAACAAAGAGGGGCCAATGACAAACCACAAAAATTTGGTCTACCACTTCTCAACTACAAATTTGGCTAGATGTTAGAAAGATAACACTTTCTGTAAATTTTTCTAAGTGTTGGGACCATGCTGTCCACTACAGTAGAGCATAGTCATCTTCAATGGTCAATCTTCTACAATTTTGGCTAAGTGTCTTAACAAGGTCAAATTCTACAGAATTTTTCTAAGTGTTGTGCTACACTATGCACTGTAACTGCTATGCTTGAGAGTGTAGTAAGCATAGCCAACACATAAATGGCTAGTTTTGTAGAATTTTTCTAAGTTTTGTGCTATGCTCTTCACTATAGCTGCTATGCTCAGCAGTATAGCTACTTCACTCTACTATGCTCAAGAGCATAGCAAGTGTAGGCAACACACACATGGCTAATTTTGTAGAATTTTTCTTAGTGTTATGCTCCTACATTTGCTATTGTAGCTACTACACTTTCCATTGCAGCTACTATGCTCTTCCTACCTACTACGCTGCCATGTGGTGCTTAATTTTCATTTTGGCCTAACGCTATCCCTATAAATACTCATGGATCCCCAATTTTTTAGGTGTTGGAAGTTGGCACTTTCATTTTTCATTTGCCATCTTAGCATCTTGGCACTTAAATCTATGGATGAATGAGACCTAAATTATATCACACCAGCAGAGAGACATAGTTGCACCACATGGAACACCACAGCCCCATTGCAACCCTGCAGAAAACTGCATGGTACACTACAACGACCAACCTAGCAAGCATGGTTAATCATGAAGAGTGTTAGACATCATGGCCTAATACCATTGATACTATGACTATGCTCCCAATATGCCTGTTGTACACTATGTAACTTCTGAGACCCTCTTGGAGCTAACTACGCTTTCTTTTAGGGCAGTGTTTCATTTCTCTCTCTTGTTTCTAGCATTTTCTTGCATTTTTCTTGTGTCCTTTTGCATTTTTTTTCATGCATCATTATTCCGTACTACAATTAGGTGGTAGTCTCCATGGGATGACACCCTCCTTTCGATCGAAGCCCTTGGCTATTCTCACTTATGTTCCGTGGCTATGCTCTACACTTAGCACTGCGAAGCACTACTTTGACACTTAGCTCCATTTCACGTTGTTTGCATTTTCATTTTGGTTAACCATGCTACCCTAGGTTGCACTAAATACCTCAATTGTAGTTATTAAAGTCCCTGTTTGATTGACAAGGTCATCTAGGGCACTCTACCTTCATTTTCTAAAAAGGCCCTCACACAGAGGCAGGGTTAGGCTATGCACCCGTGAACCCCTCGGTGTTCCAACCATCAATTTTTTCGATCATTACAGATGGTTCAATGCCAAGGATCCTTTCAAAACCTTAAGTAAGAGTTAACACAACTACCAATGGTCTATCCACCATAAAAGCACAAATCCTTTTACATATACCTTACTATCTCTAATGCATCCATTGCCTCTCTACTTAGTAAAATATGAGATGATGGAGCAAAGTTGTGAGTATACTATCTCAGCCATGCATTAATCACCCATGAGACCTAATACACCATAGTAGAGGAGTATTCAGTAGTGCTAGTCTTCTCATTTAAGAAGTGAAGACACTACCTCTTTAGGAGAAATGTTAACATCATTTTCAAAGATAACATGCTTAGAGTCATAATGACCAATATCTATGAAAGTAGCCTTATAGCCCATCGAGAAGTCATAACAGTGAAGTTTGACCTTCATTACATCTTCCAAGCATCAACAAAAGGTCAATCTATAGCTACACAACTCACTATCTCACCAGTTGATGACCATGCAACCATAGACTCCAAATTCCTTGATGAACATGTTAACATCATTAGCAAAGTGCCTGAGGGCTATGAGGTGGTCATGCACTTTGATAGATTTTTGACTACCCATGGGGCTAGTGCTAATGCCATTATAACATTTCCATTTGATAAAATCCAATCCTTTTTCTATCATTTTGAATTTCTATGTGCTAAAAATGTAGTGAAGTATGAGGGTTTGATCAAGGGAATGATGGTAGCTTATGACCAAGGAATCAAACACTTAATGATCAAAGGTGATTTACAACTTATGGTCAACCACGTAATCAAGGTTTACACATGTAAAGCCAAACACTTGCAACCTTGCTATGACCTAGAAAAGAAAATAATGCAACAATTTATAGACATTCATATCCAACATGTACCTTGAATCGAGAACATCATAGTTGATGCCATTACAACATTAGTCCTCAGTGTGATGCTAGATGTGTTAAGCAAGTTATCTTCCTTAAACATCAACTATGCTATTCCCATCATGCAAAGCACTAAGGATACCTTTGTAGCTATAGTTCATACCACCAGTTCAAAGGAGTGGTATGATGATATCAAGCTTTACCTTATGCTTAGTGAACCTTCACAAAGCTTAACTACTACTCAAAAGGACACTGTACATAAATGATCAAAACAATATGTCATAGTACATTATGAAAATGATCCTGTGATGGCATATTATTATTGTGGTTAGATAAAATTGAAGCCCACATAGTCCTAGAGTAGGTTCATAAGGATGTATGTGGGGGGCATGTAGGACCTAGAGCCATGGCCACAAAGATCATATGGTTAGGTTAGTACTAGTCCTATATGGAAAATAAGTACGTACAAAAGGTTAAAACATGTGACATTTTCCATTGACATACCAACCTTATACACATATTGCCAACTAGGTTACACACTACACAAATAACTCTGCCATTTTAACAGTCTAGGTTGAACATCATTGGAATTATAACACATATGTCTTTCATAGGAGATAGCTTTATCATCACTACAACCAAATAATTTACAAAGTGAGTTGAAGCTATTCCCCTATGGAAGAAAACATCTCAACAAGTTTGTAAATTCATACTAGATAACATGGTAGCCCATTTTGGTATACCTATGACCATAGTCACAAATAATGAACCATAGTTTAGTAGCTAAGAAATGAAAAACTTTTGTCATAACCTAGGCATCAAGCACTCCTCCTCATCACTGTATTACCCTTAAGCCAATGGACAATCTAAAGCAAGTAATTAGGCTATCATAAACTTGCTCAAGAAGATGTTGAACAATAGCAAACACAAGTGGTGTTAGTGACTTTTCTATGCACTTTGGGCCTATAGAACCATATTCTGAACTACAACTGAAGTAACCTTATACAAAATATTTTATGATTCTAAAGTCAGTTTACCTTTTGAATTATAGGTGCAATTACTCTTAGTAGTCTTATCCAACTTCATCAATGATGAACAGAACAAGGAGCTATGTACCATGGACCTAGACTTGGTGGAGGAGCAATGGGAGCAAGAAATTTCTCACATCTTAGAAGAGGCAGAAAAAACGAAACCACCATAACCTAAGTAAGTATAAGATTAAGGAAGGGGACCTAGTCCTCAAGGCTATCCATAAACATGTAGATAAACTCTAATCCAACTAGGAAGGGTCTTTTTTGGTAACTAAGGCCTATGATAATAGAGCCTTCAGGATAGTGAATATGGATGGAAATGAGTTGGCCAATCTGGTCAATCATTCCTTTCTAAAGCCCTACTACATGTAGCTCATCAATGACCTAGAGAACCAATAACAAGTGAGCCTACATAACCTATTTTTTTACAATCAATGAACTATGAAAGTTTGTAACATTGGTAACCTCTGGTAGCCTAGTTTGTTGATTATTTGGCCTTATGCATTGTATTGTAATAACATGTTTTCTTCATCTTATTTCTTATTCTTTTGGAGTTTTTCTTGTAGGATGAAGTCCAAAGGCATCATAGAGTTGTAACTCATTACATCATCAAGTCACCATGTGAACTCAATGCGTATGATTTGGTGAGTTTTTCCTACCATACCAAGAGTGCTTTTTTCACATCATTCCCATTACCACTCCTTGAATCCAACCCAGTAGAATGATTATAACACTCCTTATCCTAAGCAACAATGTTAACCTATGTTTGATTCTCATCTATTATGGCCATGTGAAATCTCTTCATTATGCTCCATCATCAAGTTCATCATATGTAACACATCTCATTATATAGGAAAATTGAATCAAAATTGGCCTTAGTAATGAAACTGAATGAAGGTTTCACATGGAAAAAATGGGGATGCCAATTACCAGAAAGCCAAGTAACTAATGAAGCCTCAAAATGACAAATTGATGGCTCCAAAAATGTAAAGGGGAGGATCCTACTAGCCTAAGAAACCTTAGAGTGAGGTTTTGATTCCTCAAATGCATTGCCAAGTAATCAACACTTCAAACGATAAAGTACCAAGACCAAGTTGATTAAAAAAAGTATCATTTTGATGAATGTAACCATGATGTCAACATATGGAACTCATTGTTAACCTTAATGATCATCTTCCTATATCTAATGATAGTGTTCACCATAACCTTATCCCATCATCACAAGTAATATCTAGCATGGTTTGGTACTACATAGTCAAGCATGGAGAGGGAATGTTGGTGATGGACCTATAGTGGCATTTTGTATTCTTTGTCAATGTCTCTGAAGTTAATCCTCTAAACATCAAAAAAGAGGGACCAATGAAATGCCACCAAGAAAATTCATGTTGTTAATTATAACCTTCATTTTCTAACTTGAGGTAAATTTTTATTGTAAATGTAAGATTTGTAGTCCATGAGTTACAATCTTGCATACTTTGACTTGTGGGGGACTAAACAATACCTTAAAAGTAGTATTGCCTTTCTTCCTAAGTGGAAAAGGTACCTCATGTCTATATTTTGGCTTGGGAAGGATAAAAATGCCTTGGGAATTTCCAAATTTAGCATTTTCTTAGGTTTTTAAAGGGGTATAGCCTCAACTACGTTGGAACCATCTACCCCTAGCATAGATGGTCTTAGATTTTCATTTTCATTTTCAACCTAGTGTAGTCACCAACAAACCCTAGTGTAGATGCAACATTCGAATTTTTGAAATTTTTCATTTTCCATTTTGCAAATAGGGATCAATGTAGTCATCCCAAGTCTTAAGAAATTTCATCATGGCCAACTGATGAGCCACGATATCGCTTATGGGATATTACATCCGCCACGTGATATCACATCCTACCACATCTTCTATAAATAAGAGGTGGTTCCCTTAGTTCAAGACAGTTAGAGTTAGACCCTTAGCTAAACTCTTGCAGTTTTACCATTCCATAGATAGAATAATTCATGTGTGCCCATAGTAGGAGTCATAGAATGAATGGATCTTTATTCAAGCAATTTGTACCTGAGCACACATTTGTGTACAACAATAAAGATGAACTTTATGATAAACCTTGCAGCATATAGATTAAGCTAAATAGTAATTAATTTTTGTTGAATGTTTAAATGCTTTTCTAGTTAATTAATATCCTTCTTAACCTTTGACTCTCTTAGTTAAGTAGACTTAGTACAACCGCTTCGAGCATGTGTGTAGCACTTGGTAACCGAGTAACGATTAGCATTTGGTAATCCCAGCATCATTACACTAGTTTAGGATGTGTGCCAAAAGTGGAAATGGATACTGGTGTTAGGAAAAATCAGAACTTAGTTAGTGAATACTTAATGTAAGTTATTCACTTAGTTCTCTTTACCTTCCCCTATTAGCATAAGACATTAAAAAGATAAAAGTTATAAAAATCACATACCTCAAGCTTACTTAACCATACAAATGTGACAATACAAGTAAGTTTGGAAGGACAACAATTGATTAACCCTGAGTGTTCCATTAAGGAGCATAAGCACTTAGTCCTTGGAGTTCAACTGGATCACGTGTGAAATGCTAGTATTCATATGGTTGAGTGTAGGGGTACCTCGCCACTCATCATTGGCACCGTTGTTAGGGACTTAGTTGTTTGTGTGCTACTTAGAACATAGGAAATCATTCATATCATTGGAAAGCTAGAACGAACCATTAGGGTTAATCAAAGAAAGATAAGACAATGTTACATCGAACACCAAACAAGACAAAAATGTCTTCTTCTTCGCATAAGAGCACTTCACTGCCTAGGACTAACACAAGAGACAGTCAGCAGCATAATACACATAACCAAGATCTGCCAGTTCCTCAAAATTTTGTGTGGTATATACTCATCATGATGAGTATGTACCCAACTTTATCTTTATTCTCCATCAAGATGAACAACTACATTGGAGAGACTTGGAAGGTAACATAGTGTTGCCTCCAAACTGATCAGTCCCCAACATGCTCCTTCGTGCTCTCTCACGAATAGGCATCACTTTTGTATACAGAATATGTTGCATGCAATCATGACACAAGGGACTACTATCCCACAGAAGTGCAACATCAAAGGGACTTGCTACAGGAGAGATACCATACATCCTCAAAGGGTAAATGGTCACATAACACTCTGCATGTCTTGAGCGAAATTGAGGGTGGCGAACCTGCTTCAATAGGTTCCCCAACAAACAATGTTACTCCTCCTAAAGATGGTTAGAAGGTTGTGTATCAAAACCTACACTCCACTATTAATAACCCTAGTTCTAATACTCATGAACACAAAGTGTTCAAGGAAGGAACAGAACCACATAATAAGGATGGATGTTCTTATCGTGATCACAATCGTGGCTGGGACCATCGAAGAGAAGGTAGAAAACACCATCATGGCCATGGTTCTCCTTATTTTACACCTTCATTATCACATTCACCCTCTCCTTCAGTTTCCAGATGCAGTCAGAAGGAAACCAACCATGAGGATAAAGGAAAACAGAGTGAAAAACATCGACAAGACAGTCGAGAACGAGGATGAGGGAATACTAAGAAATCAAGGCATAGAAGAAGGGAGACTAGGGAACTGTGTAGACACCATAGATGCTATGAACAAGATGATCATGAAGAACCCCTACTCACAACTAGAACCATGCTAGATATAATAGAGGCCATAAGAGTTCCCACAAGGCACCAAAAGGATTGTAGGATCAAGAGGTTAGACATGTACAATATCCCAAGATTTAAAGGGGGATACAACGCTAATCCTCAAAACCATTTACAAGCATTCCATGATGCATGTGCCTTGTAGAACATAGAAAATGAATGGCAAAAATTGAAGTTGTTCCCAAGGACACTAGTGAAAGAAGCTAAAAGCTAGTACTGGTCCTTAGAACTGGAATCTATTTGAAGGTGGAGTACAATGTTAGAACTGTTTAATGATAAGTACCAAATGTACTCCCAAGTATCTAACTTGCAAAAGCAAATCCAAGAATGGAAGAAAGGAAATCATGAACCCTTGGATGCTTCCATGGGCTACTATTACGCATTGTTACATCATTTCCCTGGCCATGGTTATTAGTAGTGAGATCAACTACGCCGTCTCGTAGATGGACTTATGCATGAAACAAGAAGAGCCCTTGGGAGGTATTCCCAAGGAAGGTTATTGGAGATTAGGTCTCATCAAATCCATAGATTTCTAGAGCAAGTAGCCAAAGAAGAAGGTGAGCTACGGAAGAGAGAAAGTGCAGAAGAGTACAACCGAGATCCTTCCCCCTGAAAAAAGGGAGTGAGATTCTTTGAGGAGGAAGAAGAGTCACCACTTGAACATATGGTGAATAGGAAAACTTTGCCACTCCAAAAGTTAACAACCGAAGTATTGGCCAAGGTAGACCAAATGTGGGGGATAGTAGGTTTGAAATTGTTCTTAAAATTGTAGAGGAGTCTATGGAGCAAGGTAGTGATCATAACAAAAGGAAAAAGAGAGAAGTGGACAATGCACGTAACAAGGGTAAGGGTAAAATGGCCATCACAGAAGAGGTTATGCATTTAGACATGGACAATGACAATGGATGTAAAATATGCCAATACAACAATCCTAAGGGATGTTGCCCATTAATCTCACATCTACAAGAGTCTAGGGTGTATGCACTCAACCCACAATTTAATAGATGGAAAGCACCTCGATGGTTATCTTATCCCCAAGGTAACCCAAGGTAGTTCCACCAATCTTCAACATATTATCCAAGTGGTACTCCATCACAACCCATTGAGCAACATCAATAGTGGCAATACCACAGTCATGGGGGATGCTACCACAAAGGAAAAAATACCCCTACCAGCAACCAGACCCATATGGCTACTATATGCAGCATCCAATCTCTCCACGTGGCTCTGTTGGTCACGTTACACCACAACATTACTACTAAACTTAGGAGTATTTTAGAACTGCTTCTCCTAGGGGAGATAACCCACAAGCATACTAATGAGTGGCGAGGTACCCCTATGCCCAACCATACGAATATGAGCGTTCATGCATGATCCGGTTGAACTCCACGGATAGGCTAGTTGTGGTATCTAGATCATTACACGTTGACCGTAGTTCGTTTTATTCCCACTTGGACTAGTATTTTCTTTGTCATGTATGGTTTAATCTAGAGTGAGGTGTATGATGTGATCCTAAATTAGTGCTACTCCTAGAGACAATGGAGAATAATTTTGATTAAACTAATGAGTAATAGGAAATGAAGTCTAAGCTAACCTAAGTGCAATGAGCATCTGTTCCTTAATCATCCGTACACATCTTGGGCCTCGTGCATGACTACTGCTAGGGTTACCAAGCATAGATCCTAGGTACGCTATTGGGTTACCAAGTAGTCACACTTAAATGCTTGTGATTAAGTCATACTCATTTTGCATTTAACAACAGGAATAGTAAATGACGATAAAGAAATATTACTAAGAAAGTAATAAATATTAACGAAGAAAGCAATAAATAAATAAAAAATTAACAATAATATTAAAAAATTAAAACTAAGTGAATGCTACAATGATGAAGTAATCTCAATCTTTACTTTCAGTCATGTGCACGTCCAAGTACATCACACTCGAATAAAGGTGTCATACAATTAGAAGCATCACACTGCGGGCATGCACTAGGAAAATATTCTAACTCCTATGGAAACAAACTGAAAGATTCTAGCCACAAATGAAAAAAGGATGTCTAAATGAGGCGGAGGGCCCTCTTATTTATAGGCCAGGATAGGCGGCTGCGTAAACAAGGCCCCATCGATGTAGCGTTGTTGTGTTGACGGGGCTGCATCAACGTGGCCACGTATACATGGCCCAGTCGACGCATCGACTTAATGACACTTCATCATACCCCCACAATTGAGTAAAAACTCATCCTCGAGTCAAAGTGAGGAACAAGCTCAATTGAATACATAGTGGATAGGTATGGGATTATTGACTAACTAGAAATTTATTCATTCCACAGTGGAGAATTAAACAAAATTTGGACATAGACACAAAAGATAAAACTTGTGGAATTCATGGGGTTCTAGGTGGTGGTGGCTCCTCCATGGGTACCTTTCCTTTATCCTGTACATCAAGCTTCTAAGATTGATACTATTGAAGAAGCACCTAACGTTTCTCCTCTTCTATTTGAGGATTATGAGCTGTCCATGTTGATGTTCCAATGTTTGATGGATTCGGTACTTTTCATGCACACGGTAGTTGCGAGAACACTTGATTAGCCTTGACATGCCATGCCAAGAATAGTCATTGTTCCTCTTCATAGGCTCTGGCCCTGACCTCTCCTCCCTTTTCTTGGATAGATTATGCAATAATAGGAGCATCATGATGGATCCTGAATGATTGTGCCTTTTACTCTGCATGTTTTGCATGAGGTCCTTGGCCTTTGCCTCTCCCAGGTCGTTCAGTTGCACCATGAGAAGGTCATACTTGTTGTCTTCTTTTAGGGCCATCTATAATCACACAAAGATCAATTGTTAGTAAGGTTATTGAAAAAAGTTTAGTGATTTCATACCTTACTCATTGCCATTAATAAATGTTGAATTCCTTACTTAGTATGATTGTAGAGTTAGATATTTTTCAAGGAAGTTTCCCTAAAAGTTTAATGTTGGACCTGGTTTTGAGGAACGTTTGATAAATGATGA
>MNCI01025917.1:28804-45973 GCA_015680685.1 Gnetum montanum
AATAATTAAAAATAATATTAAATAATTAAAACTAAGTGAATGTTGCAATGATGAAGTAATCTCGATCTTTATTTCCATTCATGTGTGCGTCCAAGTACGTCACACTCGAATAAAGGTGTCGTACAATTACAAGCATCACACTACGGGCATGCACTGGGAAAATATTCTAACTCCTATAGAAACAAATTGAAAGAGTCTAGCTAAAAATGACAAAAGGATGCCTAAATGAGGTAGAGAGCCCTCTTATTTATAGGCTATGTCAATGTGGCCATGTATACGTGGCCCAGTCGATGCATGGACTTAATGATACTTCATCACATACCATCCTTCGAATCCATCCATAACTCTCACACCAATAGCTCCATTACCACTTGCTCCAACAATGCAAGGGAAACTCTTCACTCAACCCTAGCAACACAATGCAACAAGGGTTGTAAATACTCAACCCACTATTGGTTCTAATAACCGTATAAAGAGATGACCTTTCTTCAGAACCAGCAGTCCAACCAAGCCCTCACAACCACAAGCGGTTGAACCTATAAATGTATCCCAATCAAATAAGGCTTCAGAGCCCCCTTCAAACCAAACACTGAGCTCAACTCATATGGTTATGTTAACGCATGCCATTACTGATTGGATTAAGGTTGGCCACCTTCCTAGGAAATTCTCTGATCCTGGAAGCCCTCTAATCTATCTCCAAGTCATTGGGAATGAACCATGTAAAGTTCTTCTAGACTCATATTCTTGATTCAACCTAATATCACAAGAGATGTACAAAACCTAGAACCTACCTCCATTAAGGAAGAGTAATATTCACCTAGAGTTGGCCAACTAGTCCATCATTGTCCCCTTGGCACTGGTGAAGGACATCATTACCACTATGTGTGGGTGGTCATATCCATCTAATTTCCTAGTGATACAAGTGAACAATGGCAAAGGGGACTTCCCAATAATAATGGGAAGGGTATGGCTAAGTACTGTATATGCATGTCTAGGAATCCGCAATCTTTCCCTAGAAATATCTAAGGGGAACACTTTTGGAATGATCGAGAATAAGAAATTTCCATGCATTTCATACAGTGACACAGGGTGAAATTGAGTGCAGAGATCATGGGTTGGGCAAAATTTAGCATTTCATGCATGCAACTAGTGTGCACAAGACCTTAACCTACAAAAGTTCCTATATGCATTAGCCACATGACAAAGAGAGACCTAGTGGCTGATAGTTGATCAAGTGAGCAACTCACTAACGTGCATGGAACTAACTGAGGGGATAACTAGTGCCTACATCAAAAGAATAGATGAACTCGAGCAAGTCCATTGCCAACTTCCAAACCTTAACCTAAAAACATCAATTGGGGGAAGTTGGAAATTCCTAAAAAATTCAAACAAGCACTCTGATAAGAAGTTGTTAGTTAATTTGCAACAAACCAAACCTTACCATGAATCTAGAATGGTCAATGCACATAATACCTCTGAGAAGGCATGACCCCGCTTATTATTTCAGATCTCTTTCTTCCAACTTAGTCATGGGGGAGATGGCCACCTCTGCTAATCAATTGAGGCCCTCAGTTCCTTTTTAAGTTTTTTTTTTACACATTTTTGTTTTACAAATTTCTTTAACTTTTCTTGTTTTCGTTTTGCAACATCGTTGATACTTTTTCATTTCTTTGTGTGATTTTGTTTTTGTTTTTCTTAGATTCATCACCTAATAAGTGCTCCTAATGGTGGTATGAACTATATTCCATTGATTGCTAATGTTTGATTTTTACCTTTGATTTATAATGTTGATACTAAGGTATGGTTCTTTTGATATAATAGGAAATGAGTCCAATTCATCCATGCATCCATGAATTTCTATGGTCTCTCTTGGCTTGGAACTGTATAGTCCCTTTCTTTAAATAATAAAACTATCAACGAATTGGTGACTGGGCATTTCTCAAACTGAGGAAGGACTCAAGGATTGAAAAGGGTGTGACTTCAAGGGGATTTAATGCATTTGTGCTAGCTATTCTCTTGGGGTGCTTGGATGTTTTCTTCTTAGATTTTCCTTACCATTCCAATGTTACTTCATTGTTGGGAAGCTGAACCAATAAAAATAAGTCTTTGCATGGTGTGGTTCTCATTCAAAAAAAATGGTGAGAATTCAAAGTACACCCCTTAGACAAAATAATCATTTGAGCTACAAGCACTGGTTATGGAACTAAACAAACATGTTCCCTCTAACTAAGGCCCTCTCTCGTTTCCTACTTTTCCCTTTCTTGTTTCCTCGGAATGGTGGTGACTCTTTGGCGGAAGCATTCTTACTACTTCAAGTGGATGGATTAGCCAAGTGTATTAATGCGAAGTCACAAGATGTGGATTGTTTGAGGCTGGATTTGGAATGAGATCTACTAAGTCACATTAACCAAAAATATACAAGGGGCTACACACCACCTTATTCTTGGGACTCCATTCCATTCTCTTCTCTTCATCATTCTTTCTCCATTTTCCACCTCATTTCTAGTTGTATCAGTAGTCTATATTTTTGTTTATGCATTATTTTATTTTTGGTAAAATCTTGTGGTTAAGACTTTAACTCTTGCTTCCAAATGACATTTCCAGAGCCTATGGACTCTTTGAATGTGGTATTGTTAGGGCATTAAGGGCATGAGCCTTCTTTGGGGAGGACCCATTGGCATTCCTAATTCAGGCATCAGCTAACTTCTATCCCTTAAAGATTGCTGCAATCAACATTTATTTTGTTCATTTCAACATTTGACATCCATTTTATAGGTGTTGTCATTGTTTCTTTTTCTCCATCTTTCTTACTCATATTTTTCCATTCTATCACTACTAGAGGATTGCTCTTAGTCATGGGGGTCTTGGTCCAATTTTTTTAATTTTCTCCTAACCCCTACACCTTGGGTAGTCAGCAGTGTTAGATCTCTAGAATCCGTATTAGCCATATCACAACTCAGCCAATGGACCTTACACCGAGGCAAGGTATCAACTGTATTGTGATTTACTTATCCTTGCTCACATGTGATTGTGTTATCTGTGTAGATGGCCATCATACAGCAATGGACTAGATCTAGAGGAAACACTTAGGATGGATTGGTGTTGGAATAGTTGTGCAAGGAACAAGACTGATGGTGCAGTTATAGATGGACAACAGAAGGTGCAATCCTGGCATCAGTAGCAACACATCTTCTCATTTTCTCTCTCTCTCTTCTTTTCCAGCTGCCAAATAAGGTTGGATTTCATTTGTGTATAGTGTTCATTCTTGTAGTCATGAACACTAATATTGTCATGTATTTTAATGATTGACCCATTCACACATCATCCCATTCACCATTAGTTGTCATTCAAGTCAGTAATCCCATACCTTCCCAATATTTTGTAAGGAACTCGAGGACGAGTTTTCATTCAGTCATGAGGGTACGATGAGCCACGATATTGCATACATGATAGTGCATTTTCCATGTGATATCACGTCCTACCTCATCTTCTATAAATAAGAGGTAGCACCCTTAGTTCCAGATAGTTAGAGTTAGACCCTTAGCTAAACTCTTGCAGTTTTACCATTCCAGAGATAGAATAATTCCTATCTACCCATAGTAGGAGTCATAGAGTGAATGGATCTTTATTCAAGAAATTTATACCTGAGCTCACATTTTTGTATGGCAATAAAGATGAAATTTATGATAAACCTTGCATCATACAGATTAAGCTAAATAGTAATTAATTGTTGTTGAATGTTTAAATGCTTTTCTAGTTAATTAATATCCTTCTCAACCTTTGACTCTCTTAGTTAAGTACACTCAGTATGACCACTTTGAGCATGTGTGTAGCACTTGGTAACCCAGTAACAATTAGCATTTGATAATCCCAGCAGTGTTACACTAGTTTAGGATGTGTGCGGAAAGTGGGAATGGATACTATTGTTAGGAACAATTAGAACTTAGTTAGTGAATAGGTAACGTAAGTTATTCACTTAGTTCTCTTTACGTTCCCCTATTAGCATAAGACATTAAAAAGATAAACGTTATAAAAATCACATACCTCAAGCTTACTTAACCATACAACCATGACAATACAAGTAAGTTTGGGAGGACAACGATTGTTTAACCCTGAGTGTTCCATTAAGGTGCATAAGCACTTAGTCCTTGGAGTTCGACCGGATTGCACATGAAATTCTTGTATTTGTATGGTTGAGTGTAGGGTTACCACGCCACTCATCACCAACATAAACATCAATAGTTTCAGTAGTTCCAATAGTTCTACTAGTTCCAGTAGTTTCTAGCAACTTTAGTGTAGTCCACCAAGGATAGCACACTTGGGATAATGTTAGTGTAGTCACAAAAGTCCTGTTACTATTTATAATAAATGGATGGATTTTGATAACTATGGTGTATTCCAAACTTACCATAAATTGCATGTATGTTGAGAATTGTAACCGTTACCACCTACAAATAGACATCAATTTATCAGTAATCATGATAGTGATGTGCAGGTCCCAAAAATAGCAATTCCATGACCTATATAAATGCAACATAAGCACCTTATTCTAGTTCCAACTCCTTTTGAGCAATAGCACTTGAAATAATTTTGCAACCAAGAGAGCCTTTTACAACCTTACAATACCTTTGAGCAAAACTAGTATCTATGTTGGGCATTGAAGGCTCAAATGTGATACCACTACATCAAATATGGAATACCATTTGTGATTCTAGTTACTAATTTCAGTGGTAACTAGAGTAGATTTGTTGGAAATTAGAGTTGGGAAGAATCTAGATCATGGAGCCTACTGCAGAACATAGCCTATTAGCTCCAATGAACCTCAAGCTCCTTCTCAAAAAATTTCTACTGCACCTAGCACAAAATCTATATTTTATGAACCTACTACTTTATTTTCCATTTTAATAAATTCATAGTTCATTGTTGTGTAGATCTAAGTTCATGTTTTCATTTCTATGTCTATTATAATTCTAGATTTGTAATTCCGTTTCCATTTGTGATCTCATTTTTGTTTACATTTATGTTTTCATCATCATTTACATTTTCATTGAAACTTTCGTAAGTCCCTAGAGGATCAACCAAACTTTCCAAGATACCTTGGATCCTATTTTTGGAGGCCCTTAGGATTTAAAGCTAAAACTATTTCGACTCCTAGGATTTCTTAGCTTCCATTTTAGTAGCCGATTTTTCTAGGTCCAACACTAGGTTAATTGTCCAGGTGGTTATAAGGGTATTTATCTCTTCTTGGATTAGTAGAGTAGGAAATTTTCAATAGACTAGTTCATACAATGAATACCATATAGGAAGTATTTGAGTAGATTAAAATGCCCATAGAGCATCAGTAAGCTTAGTGCTCCAATCATTCAGATATCTACTAATAGTTCTAGTTAATATATGTATAATCTCTCTATTAGTTACTTTGGCTTCATCATGCACTTGGGGATGATTGGATGTAGTTAGTTTATGATTCACTCCAAGTAGTTGCATTAACTTCTCAAATGTAGCTCTAGTGAAATGAGTTCTATTACCCAATATTAACATTTGTGACACTCCAAATTTATTGACCACATGTTGTTGAAAGAATTTTGCAACTATTATGGTTATGCAATATTTAATTGTAGTTGCTTCTATCCACATGGTATAGTAATTAATAGTCATGATATAATGAAAAATTTTATTTGACATTGTATGATGGATCCCATAAAATTAGTTCTCCAAATATTAAATGGTTTCAATGGTTGTATTCATTGTTGTAGCTCCTCATTTCTAGTTTTCAGTCCTCCATTCTTTTGAAATATTTCACAAGATTATGTGAACCAATGTATGTTCCTAAATATGATAGGCCAAAAGTAACCTACCATCATCAATTTTAGTTTTGTTCTTCATCCTACATAATAACTATCGCATGGTCCTTCATATGCATCTTGTAGAACTCTTTGTTGATTCTCCTCTAGAATATACCATTGTATTAAACCATTTGCACATATCTTATAAAGATTTCCTTTAATCTCCATGTATCATTTTACTTTGTAAAGGAACTATTCTTTTTCCTTTTTATCCCATTTAGCAAGAAGTTCTTGTGTAGTTAGATATGTCATGTAATTAGTAATCCATGACTTTACTATTGACTCTATAACCATTGCTATCTTTGTAAATACATTTTCATCATGGAACTAGTCTAATAATGATTCTTGACTCCTTTGAGAATCCCATATGATTTCTGACAGGTGATCAACTACAACATTTTCATTTCCTTTCTTTTCAATCATTATTATGTAAAATTCCTATATTATAACAAATCATCATATCCCTCTTAGACTAATCACTATTTTATTCATTAAAAATTTGATTACATAGTGGTTTGTATGAACATAGATTGAATACTTGAGCACATAATGTTTGTGTTTTGAAGTGCATATACCACATCCATAATCCTCTTTTCTATAGTGGTATAGTTAAGTTGTACTCTGGTAATACTTCTGCTAGTGTAATGTATGTAATATGCTCACTTTTGATCATCTAGCTAGGTCAATATTACTCCTAATGCATAGTTTGAAGCATTAGGCATGATGAAGAAAGGCTTAGATTAATCCAGAGCTTTGAGAATTGGTATCTTAATCAATTTCTATTTTAGGTTCTCAAATATCTTTTTACATTATTCAAACTACTGGAATGATGCAACTTCCTTTGTTAGTTCAACAAGTAGGTTTGCAATCTTTAAAAAATTTTAATAAATATCCTATAGTACCTTGTATGACCAAGGAATGATTGAACATCCTTGATTGTATATGGTATTTAGGTAATGTTTTAGATCACTCTAATTTTATTTGGATTTACCTCTATTCCTTTGTAGGATACCTTGTGCCATATAGCTATGTCATCTTAGACCATCAAGTCGCTCTTCTACTAATTAAGCTTTAAATTTATCCAAATGTATCATTTCAAAACTTGCTCTAAGCAGTCTAAGGCTTGATTGAAGTTCATTATTTGCATAGAGAAATCATCCATAAATAACCCAAGTTCATTACTAATATTTTTTTGCAAGATGTTAAGAACAAGCCTCTAGAACTTGGCTAGATCATTATATAGGCTAAATGACATTTTTCTACATGCAAACATTTTCCACATGCTACTAACTATTATCTTATATTGGTTTTCTAATGTGATTCTAATTTGATTTTATCCACTATATTCATCTTGAAAACTATACTACTAGTGCCCCCAATACTATCCAAAACATAATCAACAAATATCAAAGAAAATTGAACTTTGAATATCACCATGTTCAACAATTAAACATCTATATAAACCCTTTACTTATCATCCTTCTTTGGAATAATGACTAATGGACTATTCCATTCATTGTCTACTATAGGATAGATGAACCCTCCTTTTAATAGCTTTTTAAATTATTGTTTGATAACTTCTTTAAGTTTCAAGTTCAACCATTGTTATGGTTGGTATCATGGTTTAATAGTTGGATCAGTGTAGATTCGATGTTGACAAATACATGGATCAATGCTAGTGATTTCATCATAAGATTATGTGAATGCAATTGGTCATCTTTTTACCACTTCCAATAATTTTCTTCTTTATTCTTTATCAATATTGGAATTTATAATTACTAGTCTTTTGTTATTAAGAAAATCATATTCAAGTGCATTTGGTAAGGCTTTAATTCTAGCAGTTTTGGTTCATAGTTTGTTGGTATCTCTAAAGTACCCCATTTAATAGCCTCATCTTGTTAAGGTTTTTTGTAAGAAGGTTGTATTCTGTCTTCTTTATTTTATCTATTTCTTAAATGTAGGCACTTATAATTTTATAGACCAATTTCATGCATATGTTTAATCCTAATCCTTTTTCATTAATCAATCACTGTGTACCTTCTTGTGTTATGACTATTACATACATACACTACTATATACACATATCCTCAACATATCTATTGCATGTTGGATTGATATCTTGTCTTGTCATCCAAACATTCTACACATAATTGTATCCATTATTGTTGTATTCAATACATGGATCTTTAACTCTCTAAATAATTTCATCTTTACCCTCCTTGGGGATTTCCAAGGATAAGTCCCTAATTTTGAGCTTAGCATCCATTGTGCTAAGCTACGCTATTTCCATGATTCTAGGAAATTCACTTTTTTTCTTTTTTATATGAATAACTAGAAAATCAATAGGGTAATACCAACCACTTACAGTAGTTATCACATTTTCCACTTATCCCGACAACAATAGACTAGTCAGCTAGCTCTAGTTCAATGTTGCATTTCTTTAATGGAGGTACATTTCAAACCTTGTACATGTCTTAAGAAGTGAGAGTCACTCCTGACCTAAAATATAGTATAGCTTTGCATGGCTTGGTCATACTATTTTTGGATAGATTAAAGGACTCCCTAGATCTATTATCTTCTTGAGAAGTGCTCCTAATGTTATTGAGTGTATTATTATTTATGTAACCATGATAGTTATTAGGTTCTTTTCTATTGAAATTGGAAGCATAGTACTATCTTGAGGACTTTGTATGGAAAGAGTAGGGATAGATGTTGTTTCTTTTCTTCAAATATTTTCTAGACTTTTCCTAACTAAGGAATGCTTACTGAATCTTGGTTCACTTGTATTGGTGATGTTCTCTTGTGTAGTAATTACCTTGGTAGCACTTTTTTATTTTACCTATGTTGATAGTTCCCCTTGCATGACCAATAGTGGTACTACTAGTAGAGGATTAGGAGCTTAATAGGATGGACCTACTACTAGTTGAGATGTGTAATGATGTGAATCCATGCATGGGGTTGTAGGCCTATCATATTTTTTTG
Source organism: Gnetum montanum (assembly GCA_015680685.1). NCBI lineage: Eukaryota > Viridiplantae > Streptophyta > Gnetopsida > Gnetales > Gnetaceae > Gnetum > Gnetum montanum. The sequence continues at coordinate 37,633 of MNCI01025917.1, forward strand.
GATATTAGGGAGAAGAAGCATGGATAGAAGTAATTCTGGGAGATCTAGGATGTTGTACATAGCATCCATAAGGATCCAATTATCGATATGGGTATTATTACCTTAGCAATGGCATTCCACATGACTATGGATGTTGCCAATTCTATTGGTATTGCTTCTATGGTTGAGAATAAGCCTTACTTGAATAATAAAACCATTAATAGGGCTATTTAAAATTATTTTATGAGAAAGGAAATTGTCTATGCATCATTTTTTGATAAACTTCGAATTTAGTATATATTCCCTAGACTCTTGTTAGTGGGCCATGATAGGACAACATCCTTTAGGATGTTCATACTACCATACTTTACATCCAGTGTCATCTTAAAAGCTTGAGATCATAATTTCCTCAGCTGTAGCAAATTTTCTTTTGTTTTTATAATCCTCACATCCATTATCCTTTCTCTTCTTCCTATTGTATTTCTATTGAATACTTCTTTAGTTTTCTCTTCTACTATCTTTACTATTATAATAAATGTTTCATCCACAAAGTCTCATATTTTTTCTACCTTTGCTGCAATATCATTTATTAATTTTTGAATAGGTAGAGTCTTTTTGTAGATCACATCATCTAAGGTTTCCTCTTCTTGTGTTTCACATATTCTTACATCTCTTTTTCTAACGGCTAGTAATTGATTGTACTCTTCATCATATTCTCTTTTACATTTTTCTTTCACTACTTGGTGTAGGAACCTTTGATTTCAATGAGCTATTATCTTTAATAATCTACCTTGGGTATATACTCCAAGAGTCTCTCTCATTTTTTTTAAATCCACCAATGATGTGTTGTAATTGTTTCCTTTGAGAAAATCCATGGCTTGGGAATCTATGTAATAGGGAATAGTATTTACCCATTAATACATCAAGGGATTTATGTGTTTCTTGTCTCCATCCTTGGATTTTTTTCTCAAGTTTGACACCCTAGAAAAATTTTAGTGTTTATCATTTAAAAGTTTAGTGTTTGACACTCTAATTAATTCTAGTTCTAAAAATCTATACTAGTTATCTACTTCCTTAATGAGTATTTTTGGAAATAACTTTAATTTTTTTCAATCAGTCTCTGTATTATATAGGATGTAGGAATCATTAAAGGTTTGGAGATGATATTTTAGATCTTCATTATATCCTCATAAAAATTTTGGAATATGATTTAAATCAAGTCACTTGATGTGACTATCCCTTAGATGCCTAGTAGGTATGTATACTACTTCCTTGATATTAATCATACTACAAGTGGCTAGTAGAAGTTCTTCATAATTTTCAAGTTCATAATCTTTTTTGTAGTAATGATCCCTTTGATGCTCATAATGTTCTCTTCTCTCATGCTTAATTTCTATTTCTCTATCTTCTTCTTCATCTTCCACATCCTTAGGATGCCTTCTTGTTCTATCAACATGTCTCTCATGATCCCTTCTTCTTTCCCTATCATGGTTCCTTGTTCTTCATTCTCTCCTATCAGAGTTTGTTGATGAGTGCAATGAAAAGGATGGGGAAGTTAGAGAATAATTTTGGATAGTTCTCCTTCTATGACTCTTGGATGCATCCCTTCTAGATCTATTGGAGGTTTTAGGTTTCAAATTCTCCTTAAGTCTAGAGTTTACCTCATCTCTTCCTAGTATTTTTGCAAGGGTTGAATGTAACTTTATCTTCATAGGATCTTCAATACATATGATTGGTGTTAAGAGCTAGATGTATGAGTCTAGTAAGACTTTTCAACTTTATATGACTCATCTTCTTTCTTATTAAGGATGATTTCTTATGATGCTTTCTTTCCTACTCATATCTTGCTACCATAATAATGTTCCTTCTTGCTTAAGCTTCTGTTAGCTAATATGGCCTAGTCATATCCTTGGTAACTTGGTATCCTTCTTGTATGTGATTAATATTTGATCTCATATGTGCTCCTTGAAGCATAGATGGTGCTAAACATTCTGGTAATAAGACAATATTACCCTATAAGTCTTTCCATTTGAATTACTGATCTTGGTAGAAAATAAATGTGAAATTAGGATAATAAGGATTGGTATCAGATGATATTATTATTTGCATCAATGCACTTCAATCTTCTTTATTATAATCTCTATCATTACTTTTGTTAAGATCAATAGTAGGTGGAGATTTTACTTTGGATATGGAAGCCCTTTTAATGTGGTTGATGCTTAAGTATGTGTGTATTTTGAAAAATTATTTTAAGTTTAAAAGATGGACTTGATGATGGTTGATACAACAAAATATATAAGATCAACTAACTAGCAAACATTGATAGATCCCTAGCAATAGTGCTAATGATAAATGGTAGAAAAATCAAACACTCAACCAAACAAGTCACAAGTATTCATGTGCAACCAGATCATAAATCATGGATAGATAATGTAAGTATACTAATGAGTTAACAAGAAGTATGTGATTGTTATCTTCCTACTTAGAGTTAACAAAGTGAAAAATGTATGATTTAACTCTTAGTGAGGTATGTGATAAAATTATATTGTTGGCTATTAAATGTGCTAAGGGTAAATATAGTGAAAATGAATGTAAATTCTATCTCTAAGTACAATAAAAATGTAAAGTTATTTTAGCCTATAGTGATAAGTATATGTTCCTAGTTTTTTGTGCATGTTCTAGCCTAACGTAATTGTTACTAGGATTACCAAGTCAAACACCACAAAATTTCAGGTCTTGGCATCATGACTGCAAATATGGCTAACTGTCAAAACAATGGCACTTTGCCCATATTTTTCCAAGTGTTTAGTGTAGTCAACTCTAACTGCCAGATTTGTAAAATTTTTCTAAGTGTTAGAATGCTGGCACTTTCTACAGACTCATAGGTCACGCTGTCACGTTGTGTAGTGTATCACCATGTCTACTACAGTGTAGCATGCTATCATGCTACGTAGCATAGCATCATGTCTACTACATCATAGCATCCTATCATGCCACGTAGCGTAGCACCATGTCTACTATAGCGTAGCACCCTATCATGCTACGTAGCATAGCACCATGTCTACTATAGCATAGCACCCTATCCAGTGTTGCAACCAACATCCCATGTCCTGCACACAACATGGGACGAGCATGGTTCCACCCATTGCATTGCCATGTGGCACCTGATCCGTATTTTGGGCTAACCCTAGCCCTATAAATACCCTTGTTCCCTCTTTTGAAAAAGAGAGGATGGAGAGGGTTGGCATTCATTTCTCACCAGTAAGGTAGTTGGAACTTCCATTTGGCATTTGGCACTTTGGCATCTTGCCACTTGGCTCCATGGCCAAATGAGACCCAGAGCACACTACACTAGCAAAGAGGAATAGCTACATCACATGGTACACTTCATCCCCAGTATAGCCCTATAGAAAATCGCACAGTATACCGTGGCTATCAACTCGGTAGGCACAGTCCAACATAGTGAGCATCAAACTTCACAACCTGACACCATCAAGGTTGTGACTGCGCTCCCACTGCGCCTATTGTACACTTTGTATCCCTTTGTCAATCAACTACGCTCCCTCTTTTGGGGTAGTATACTATTGTTCTCAAACTTTGTTGCATTTCTCAAGCATTTCTCTTTGGAATTTAGCGTAACACTTGTATTTTCTCATTTTTTTCATACATTTTTGCATGTTCATGTCACTGTTCTTAGGCTGGGATACCTTGTTACACTCTAGCTTAGCTGGACCTCATGCCCGTGCATAACGTAGTATAAAATCTTCTTACACATGGCCATTTTAACACCACGTAAGTCCCTGTTTGATCGACAAGACCGTTCAGGGTAGCTCATTTCCATTTTCTCTAGCACTACCCTCTAGCAAATTTGGGGTTAGGTTGTATGACCAGTGACCTCTCAGTGTTCCAACCATTGACATTTTCAGAAGTCACAATTTTTGGCACTACAAAGAGGACTCAAACCTTCATGTCTCTTCCCTATGTCACGAGTAATCTTGTATGCTATTTGTACCTTGTCACTTAGTGGCATAGACATGACACCCTTGTGGTTGTCTATACACCGGGTGGTGCAGATTGGTTGCCACGATGATTCCTCTAGAACCTTGTAGGATGAAAGCCCTAAACTATTTGCTATGATATGTTGATCATCTACTACGTTATGCTACCTACGTGCTGTGTAGCATAGCAACCTTGTTAGTGTAGTAGTTCCTACACTATCTACTATGTTACACTACCTGTCTACTACATTACGCTACCTACATCCTATGTAGCATAGCAACCCTATCAATGTAGCAGTCCCTAAACTATCTACTATGTTATGCTGCTTATCTACTACATTACATTGCCTACGTCCTATGTAGCGTAGAGACCCTATCAGTGTAGTGGTTCCTAAACTATCTAATATGTTATGCTGCCTATCTATTTTGTTACACTGCCTATGTCCTATGTAGCATAGTGACCCTATCCATGTAGCAGTTCCTAAACTATCTACTGTGTTACCATGCCTATCTACTACATTACGCTACCTACATTCTATGTAGTGTAGTGCCCCTAGCAACTATACCAAGCTCTAGCATAGCAAGCGTACCAAGCTCCAATGTAGCGAGTGTAGCACCAGAGTTGGCCATTTTTCACAGTTTTCATACTTAGCATTTTTCTGCATTTTCATACTTAGCATTTTTTCTCTATTTTAACACTTAACCATTTTCATACATTTTTCTGCTATTGATAAACTTAGTCATTTTTTGTAGTTTTTAGAGCTAGCCATTTTCTGCAAATTGCAACTCTCACAACTCGATCTATGAATATGAATCTAGGTCAACCTTCCACATCAATGTCTAACATGTTTGATATCACAATCCAGCCAAAGCATGCCACACTAAGCCATAAACAATACAATTTTGTTTGTGCCAAAAATTCAAGCAGGACTATTAGTGGATTACCTTGATTTCAAGGAAAAATAGGACTATGAAAAAGTCCACCAGAATGGAAGAAAATACAACCCCTCCTTGTTTGACATAATCCCACTCATAGATTCCTAACACTAGTTGTTGTCGCAACTCATCCATGTAAACAAGCATGCTACAAGGATAACCTATGAGGAAGCCTCATGGAAGGAACAAGATGAGTTTGAGGCACACTGCGAGTGTGAGAGCCCCCTCTACACTGTCTTCCAATGGCCACTCCCTGGTACAAATCCTCCTCAGGTTGGTCCATCCATCCTCCTTGAGATGGTGACCATGCCAATTCAGCTTTCCTTGCAAGCAACTAATGAATTTTTCCAACACTATGCTCATGCAGGGGCCACCTCTCAACCCTAGAAAAGTCAAGCATCATATATCCTGCCTATCTCATTGGCATCTATGGTGATCATTAGACCCACTCATGTGTGGCCTACTTCGATCACCACACCCATCGTTCAGCCAACACATCAACAACCATCCTCTATGATGTTAAACTGGCAACAACTATCCGCTACGACGTTAAACTAGCAAACTCCACAACCAACAATTTGATCCTATGCTATGCAACCAACACAAGGCTAGCCAATGCAACTAGTTGGAACATCCCCAAGCTTGGATCAGGCATTCTAGCTGATCCAAAGCTTGACAGAGGAGATAAACTTACTTAAGGCTACCTCCTTTGATACTATCAAGGTGGTGGACTTCTACCAAGATGATCCCATAAGCCCTATGATACCACCTCTAACTCTCCCAACTAGGGTCCAGCTGTCACAATTCACCAAGCACAATGGTGAAGGAGATCCTAATGCACACTTGGTCATATTTCAATCTGAGTGCGTACTCCTTCAAGCTTGGGCACATGCCATCATGCATGTGTTCCCCATGTCACTCACTGTCAAGGCCATAGACTAGTATCTCATGTTACCCAAGGCCTCAATCTCCTCTTTGAAGGATCCCATAAGCCAATTTGTGACACACTTTAGCTACAACCTAAAGCTTGAAGCAACCCTCAACCAACTCATGCAGGTTAAGCAGGGGCCTCTAAAACCCGTGCCAAAATTCCTCCAACATTGGAATGCTGCATTGAGTGAAATGAATGAACCCTTAACAGAGACACATCTACTAGTCATCTTCAAAGGTGTAGAGAATGACTTCATCAAGTCCAAACTATATTATGTAGCCCTAAAGTCTCTTAGCCAAGCCTTTTCCCAAACAAAAGGCATAGAGGAAGCAGCACAAGCTAGCAATGACCCAGCCTACGTGGGATACAAAAACCAACATGCTTGCAAGCAAAACACAACAATGGCAACAATGGCCGCAAGTACAAAAGTAACTAACTGGTGTCCAATAGCTAAGTAGCCCAAGGCCCTAGCTAATAAAACTATCAATTCTAGTGCCAACTCTCCTAAATTGGTAGGGGCCACTGCAAGGCCCAAATTTCAGTGTAAGGACCACTCAAAGTATACACCACTACCAATGGAACCCTCTGAACTACTAGAGAAACTCTTGAAAGCTGGGCAAATCCAACAAAAACATGTATTGGTGATTACCCACCAACAACATGATAGGTACTGCGAACTAATAAGGAACCCCACATTAGCAGTACCAAATGAGCCCCAGGTCCCACAACATTTTAAATTGAACCAATACTATCATTACCATCATGGTCATAGTATAGACAACTATCATGCTTTACAGGATGACTCGCAGAGAATGATAGAACGAGGCCAATTGGTGATTGACACGGCAAGGCAATCCGACATAGACGATGCCTCCTATGTCATAAACTCCAATAGCATATGTGGCAAGCCCAAACCTGTGCAACAGCCTTTTGTGATCCATGTGCCTCCCAGCAACGCAAGGATCCCCTTGGCCTCCACAAATAGGAGGCCTCCATTTGTTATCAAAGTGCCACATCCAACACCTGTAACACCCGTTGTGGTCAAAGTTCCAAAGCAATCATCCATTAAGACATTAAATTATCATGACGTAGCAACAACAACCGTTAAGAAACCTTTCATCATTAAGCTGCCACAATGAGTTGGTCACATAATAGTTCCTAAATCACCATTGGTCATAAGGGTGCCACAACATGATGGCCCCTCACCTACCCGAAGCCCAATATTTGGCAATGTCTCAATCTCTCCTCCTTCAAGGGTTGACCCACTAGTAACCTAGGTAGTCCTACCAAATGGCAATGCAAGAGGATGAATGAGTGTCTCATGAGCCCCATGGTTGAATTAAATGCTATAATTAGCAAGCAACAACTAAACACTAGGACCCCTACCCCCAAGCAAGCCAATGAAACCAAGCCCAAGTCCCCTATGTGAGAGATATGTCTCTCAAGCCACATGGAGGAAGTCAAGGCCAACACAACAGCTAGCGAAAAGGACTTCGTAGTTGTAGTAACCTAGGTAAAACAAATACTTAAGCAAAAGAACACAATGTTGAGCTTCTACGACCTGGTCATAACCCAATCTACTGACTTCCAAGCATTGGCCCGAATCTTGGCATCCATTCCTATTATGAAGGACATCCCTGCAAATGAGGCATCCATCTATGCAATGATGTTGCCCCCTACACCACAAGATTTAAGTTCAACAACCATAGATTTTCACAATGATGCAATCAAAGTTAACCCCGAACGAGGGGAGGTCACTACAGCTCCACTATCCATAGCATATGTGTTGGGTAGTGTACCATCCACAAAGTGCATGTCAATGATGGTACTGCAAAAAATGTAGTCTCATACTCTGTCATCGACAAGCTAGGCCTAGCATATGAAATTAGGCTAACCAAAAACATGTGTGTAAAATCCTTTAACAAATCACATGTCACAGTTAGGGGTACAATGAACTTAGCCTTTGTGGTAGGAGAACAATTCCCCACCAATGTAAATTTCATTGTCATAGAGGAGATGCCAGGTTTCAACATGATTCTAGATAGGCCTTGGCTAGCCCAACTAAGGACCATCTCCTCTCCCATCCATCAAGAAATCCACCTTCTATACGAAGTTGGTCAAGTTATCATCCATGGTGATAATGCTTCCTCTTTGACTATCCATGACATAGACATGGCGCAAGTTTCAGAAGAAGAATTTCTTTGTGGTATGCCTATGGAAACCAATGCAGTGCCTAAGGCTAACACACTCGAATGAGTGGTTGAAGCTAATAGCCTCCCAGAGGATCCTAAGCCTTGCACACTCCCTAATCTAGACCTGATTAAGAAGCAACTACATGACCAAGACTTTCCCTTGGCCAAAACTTTTCTAGGTGCCTACCCACCCTTTGCCTTCACTTGCCATGCATTTTTTACTTTTATTTACATCATACTAGTCTACGCATTTACATTTTGCATGCTTACTTAGATCATGCATTTTGCTTTGTTTATGCATTTCT